>VZTL01032626.1:24599-35630 GCA_013400535.1 Scopus umbretta
TTATTCATGGTTTTCCACTGACTGGATGCTCTAATGTTTATAAGTTACATTTGTTTCCACCTGAGACAAAAACTATTTGTCCTCAGCATACATTATTGCCCTGATTCTTAACTTTTGGTTATAGATAGGAATTTGCTTTTGCTATGTAAATAATACTCTGCTCTGAAAAAGATGGCTGGGCAGGAATAAAATTCACAAGAATGTGTGTAAATATTTATTCCCACTTTTTCCCAGGTTTTATCTGCCATGTGCTCTGAAACACTACTGCTATGTCTTGGATAGCTTAACGTTAAATATCTCGGATGATCATCTTAGTTGATACGGGATGGTAGTGATAAAGAAAAGGTATTTTACCTTTTATCTTATGGGTGAGTTTTGGCTTTTTTTTAGACTTTGTGTGATGTGGGCATTGCTTTCTTCATTAGCTGACTGTTAGAGATGGTTGATTCGCTGGGATGATAAATGAAAAGGTACTGTGTCTTTTCTGAGATTCCGATTTGAAGTGTGCGTAAGACAAGACTTAAATGTGTGCTGATGTGATCTGTTTTGGGTTTTGTTTTGGTTGCATGTTTGGTTTTTGTTTTTTTTCTGATGAGCTTGTACTCACAGGAGAAACCTTGCTAGCATTCAGAGAAACATTAAACATTCTATAATGGTGACACTGGCTACAGCTTCCCTGTTGCCAGCGTATTTAAAGCTGGGAAGACTCATGGTTTTTGACAGGTGTAGCAAAATCATTGCTGATACAGCCATCTTAATAGTTCAGTTATGTGGAGATTAAAGGATAAAGATTTCTCAGATGTTTTTGCTAATAATGATTAAAACAAAATAGTTTTTCATGATCTTTCATGTGATTTAAGGGCAGTTGGGGGGAATAATCCAAATTTGTTTGGGATTTAAAAATTAACCATTACTGCTTGCAGCATTTGAGGAGTTTAGAAATTTGAATCAGCTGTTCTCTGGTTAAGATTTTTCTAGCTTTTTTAAGATGAATTCTGAGTTTCCAGCTTTAGTTATTTCAAAGGTATTGACAAGTGATAACTGGTTTTTCATTTTCTTCTCATCCAGTGGTGGAGGAGCACAGTAAGGTTTTCCAGCATAATCATAGAACAGTTTGGGTTGGAAGGGGCCTTAAAGATCAGCCATGGGCAAGGATACCTTCCACTAGATCAGGAATAGTAATAATGATAATGATAGTAATCATAATAGCAACAATGATTAGTCATCTGTATCAGGCTCTAATAAAATAAGAATGTACCCACAGTTCATTTATTTGAGATGGGTTACATAGAAAGCTTAGAAAGCAAGTAAAAGAAGGTAATATCGATACGTGGATATGTAATATTTCTCTAATGTTGGTAAGGCTCAGAAACAGGTGTAGTTCAGTTTTGTTATTCCTCTTCTTCAGGCTGTGTTTGTCCCATGCACAATTGCGGCTGAGACTCAGAAGATTTAGACGTTCTGAAGTTTTAAAAGTTTACCTTGCTGGACCATTTGCTAAATTTAAAGAATTCAGTTACTGTGTAACAAGAACAGCTTGATTAAATAAAGAAACATCTGAGGAGATGGCACCACTGGCTTTCCATGAATAGGTTTTGCTAAAAGAAAATTAATTAACATGTTTATTGCATTTATTGCAGCTAAAAAAATCACATAGAAAATGTCAGTCATAATATATGTTTTTGTTATGAATGTAGTTGTACTATGCGTTTTGTTGAGCTGTGACCTGCTTTGTATGTATCTGCTTTAATGGAAAACTGCATTAATACCCTGCTGTGAAATCATCACTTCCCTGGGTTTAATCAAATCATAGAATGGTTTGGGTTGGAAGGGACCTTAAAGATCATCTCGTTCCAACCCCCTTGCCACGGGCAGGGCCACCTTCCACTAGACCAGGTTGCTCAAAGCCCCTTCCCACCTGGCCTTGACACTTCCAGGCAGGAGGCATCCACAGCTGCTCCGGGCAGCCTGTTCCAGTGTCTCACCACCCGCGCAGTGAAGAATTTCTTCCTTCTATCTAATCTCAACCTACCCTCTCAACTCTTTCAGTTTAAAGCCATTACCCCTTGTCCTATCACTACATGCCCTCGTAAAAAGTCCCTCTCCAGCTTTCTTGAAGGCCCCCTTCAGGTACTGGAAGGCCACAATAAGGTCTCCCCAGAGCCTTCTCTTCTCCAGGCTGAACAACCCCAACTCTCTTGGCCTGTCTTCAATAGGAGAGGTGTTCCAGCCCTCTGATCATCTTTGTGGCCTCCTCTGGACCCGCTCCAGCAGGTCCATGTCCTTCTTATGTTGGGGGCCCTAGAGCTGGAGGCAGTACTCCAGGTGGGGTCTCACGAGAGCGGAGTAGAGGGGGAGAATCCCCTCCCTCGACCTGCTGGCCACACTTCTTTTGATGCAGCCTAGGTTGGCCTTTTGAGCTGCAATTGCCCATGGCCAGGTCATGTTGAGTTTCTCATCAACCAACACCCCCAAGTCCTTCTCCCCAGGACTGCTCTCAATCCATTCGCTGCTCTCTGCCCAGCCTGTATTTGTGCTTGGGGTTGACCCGATCCAGGTGCAGGACCTTGCACTTGGCCTCGTTGAACTTCATAAGGTTCGCACAGGCCCACCTCTCAAACTTGTCCAGGTCCCTCTGGATGGCATCCCTTCCCTCCAGTGTGTTGACTGCACCACACAGCATGGTGTCGTCAGCAAACTTGCTGAGGGGGCACTCAGTCCCACTGTCCATCTCACCAACTAAGATGTTAAACAGCGCTGGTCCCAATACCAACCCCTGAGGAATGCCACTTATCACTGGTCTCTGCTTGGACATCGAGCTGTTGACCACAGCTCTTTTGAGTGTGACCATCCAGCCAATTCCTCATCCACCAAGTGGTCCCTGTGTCAAATCCGTCTCTCCAGTTTAGAGACAGGGATGTCATGCAGGACAGTGTCAAATGCTTTGCACAAGTCCAGGTAGAAGATCTGTCAGGAATAACTTAAGAATATTGTGTTAAAAGGAGCTCCTGTCACATTTTCCTTTTAAATACTAATAGCCTTCCTGAGTGACAGCCAAAATGAGATGCAAGATGGAAGCAAATGGAAGCTTGTAGATTTTTGGAAATACAGTCATTGTTTGTTTTGAAATAATAGTATTTCACTTTTTCCAGAAGAAGCCTTTCTCTACTCTAGCTCTCATGAAATTCTGCAAGGGCATTGGATAATAAATACAGGACACAGAAAGACAAGCCAAGTTGCAAAACATCTAAATAAGTGGTAGGCGGGCAGAGGTATACTTGAAGTCACTGGAAGCTGAGTGCCCAGGAGTACTGAAAACAAAATTTCTAAGTTTGAAAATTTTGGTCATAGTGGGTTTCAATGTATTTCCTTCATATTCTGCATGAAACACATCCGAAAACCTGGTTTTGAATCTGTCGCTGCATGTGAGCATTTCTGCAATACTGCTGCATTTTTCCAAGTCATTCTCACTTGGGCTGTTTGGTTTTTTATGGTAAAAAGAAGCAGTGCAATAATGTTTGAAATCTTAGAAGCTTCTAACATAGCATATACTGCTACCATTTGTTTCTGGGTGCTATTTCAGATGATGCAATTTAACATGCTAGAATTATCCTCTGCCAAAAAAATTCAGCATTTCTGGATTTTGTATTTTCTGAAGAAGAATTTTGTGTGGTTACCTGACAGGGTATATTTGATGAACATTCCTATTTTCTAGACCTGGAGCCATTTAGAGTACAAGTCCCACCTGCTTTCCATTAGAACTTGAATTCATAAATTATTTACATGTTTTTGGAAGAAAACTAGACAATCTCAGAAATTCTTTCCTCCCCTTAATGCACCGGAAAATGGGTTTAATTAGGGTCCTATGAACATACTGGTCCTTTATCAATCAGCTGCCATTCTTACTAGGCATTTTGGTTTAGTTTACTCCATTTCCCTTGTGACCTGCTGAAGTGATCTATTATAACTGAATGTGAGTTGTCCATGTACGAGGGAATAGTGAAATGTCATTGTCTGATTATAAATGGAAGATATTTGAAACTGTCCAAGAGCAATGCTTGTGATTAAATGGATGCTCTGAAACACGGAGCACTGCCACAATAATATGACTGTCTGTTAAAGGACATCCTGGTGTGGTAAAACTCTTAAGTCACTTAGTGTTAGAAGAATGAAGGCTGAAAAGCAGCCCCATGCCCATTAATGGGGTATCTTCAAAGCATGTCTGGGATAAAGCCCATTAAAGGCATATCTTCAAAGCATATCTGGCATAGTTGGATTCAAAATGTGAGAACTTGATCTCAGAATAAAATTCCAGTGAATTTTTAAGCAGGAAGAGTGGCTTGAGACAGAGGTGTGTCATGCAGCTCCCCAACCGAAAGAAGTTCAAGACTTAAAAGCTGAGTCTTAAGTCAACTAATAGAAACTGAGAAATTAGCTCTTATTTACATGAAGTCCATGGATGAATTAATGAGGTGGAGTTTTAGTGATTTTTCTGCATGCTCTAGACACAACTGTTAAAATACCATCTTGACTTTCCTTGCAGTATGATGGCAAAGTAGATTTGTTCTGTTACCTGCAAAAAAGCAGACAGTTTGAGAACCCTCACAGAGCGGGACCAGCACACAAACCTAAGTTTTCCTTCTCTCCAGTGCTCTGCACTATTGTTCTGCTCGACATTGAAGAGATGCTGGTGTCTGCAGCTCTCATGGAGCTGGACAGAAGGCAGGGTCCTTTCGCTTCTGAAAACCAGAGTGACTTTCTCTGTCCTGTAGTCATGCTTGGTCATTCATCAGAGCTCCTACATGCACAGGGTGACTCCCACATCTCTTTGGATTCTGGGCGTTGGATCTGCTTAGTCACTTCTTACTTGATGTTCATTTATGCACATTTTCCTATGTGCATTTCATTTCGTTCAGGAAACAAGCTGTACTGTTGTTTAAAAAACAAAAAAGCAAGGTTTACATGGGGAAAAAGGATGAGAAAGCATGCCTTCAGTCTGCCAGGTTACAGCCTTCCTCAGTAAAGTGGAGGGAGTCCTGAGAGCTGCTCTTCGGTTTCACGTATTTTAAAATAAATATGTAAACTGTGATTTCTGTATTGCATCTTCCACCAGATGAAGAGAATGCTTTTCAAAACCCTTTATTGTTGTTACTAAACAGAGTGAAGTTGTCATCATAGAGGAACATTAAGAAACTGAAGAAAGCAAAACAATGGCTAATTTGGAAATCTAACTTGAGTGTTTCCATTCTTTCTCCTTCTAAGGTTATATTTACATATGTTTGAATACCACCCAGTGTTTCAGTACTATTTCACATAGGCAGTAAGTAACACCTTTTGTTCAGTATCAATAAATTGAGGTTTTTAATAGATAAATAACTTCAAATCTCATTCTCTGCAGCACCTGCTTGACCACTTGGTACTTTTGATGTACTTAGCAAACAAAACGGCATACTTTTGGAACTGCTTTTGTAGACACATAGGCTGCAGCTGGACACTGCCATACTGATAAAGCAGCAAATGTAGAATGATGATGTCCTGATGTAGCTACACTAACAACTTTTCAAGGTAACTCACTGCTTAATGTCTCCTATAAAGAAGAAATGTGATGGGGGGATAGGCCAGTTCATTATAGTAGGGGAAGTTTTCTCAGCTGTGCTGTCCTAGTGATGACTGTAGAAGTAATCCTGCTGTGCAGCACAGCAGCAGGAGGTTTGGGAGAGTTGAGAATGTCAGCTGTGCCTCCTGAGATGAAACAGGTACATCTGAATGTAGTTAAACTTCAATCTTTATAAAAGAGAGAAAGGTGGTGTGCTCACAAGGGGGAGAGTTGGCTTGTTTGATGAGCTAGACCAGGGTATACTGGAAGATAACATCTGTCCAGTTAAATGTGATTTGCTTTGATCTGAGTTTTTGGGGGAGTTTACAGAGACTACATGCAGGGACTAAGTGTAGGAAGCTGTCCCTTTAGGTTCTGTCAGTTAAGTAAAACCTTTAAAACAGGAAAATCTAGCAAAGCAGTGTTTCAGTGTGTGTGTTTCTTTTAGCACTTTCAGTTCTAGCTTGACCATGTTAGCTAGGTGGGTGGGAAAGTAAACTGAACTTTAGGGAAACAACATGTCAGGTAGTAATTACACTCAGGATAAGAATGAGTATGAGTTTCCTAATGAAAAGGTGTTTTGCAAGTAGTTTAGCTTAACAGACTGAGTGCTTTGTCTCAAGTATTTTGTCTCAGTTTATGCATGTATCGGCATCTGTCTCTCACTGATCCATACTCTGTAGGTGATTTGTACTCTCCAGATTGCAAATAAGGTAGTCATATTTTCTTACAGCTGTCATATTTTCTTACAGCTATAGGCCCACTTGCCAAGCTGCTTGTGTTATCAGGTGTTACTCTTTTGAAGTTTCAAGCACAGTTCCTGGTCTCCTCTCCAGGAGATGAGTGAGTAGTTTTTGGAAGATTTAGGATGGAAAATAGGCCCAGTGGAATGTGAGGTAAGTTTTATCTATAGGAGAGATGCATATAGAGTTGAGAAGCTGTTTAAGATTTTTTGTATGTCAACTTTGAGAGAAAACAAGGTACAATCTTGTGTTGCTCATGATCATGTTTGAGGAATATAAAGAAACACTAAACTTTGTAATCTATCCACATGTCTGCCATTCCTAATGAGCCCACTCTGCTAAATTAAAGGTGCTGTGTATGTAATTTGAATATCTCTTATTATAATAGAATCTTCTCTTTGCTGTTCTTAGTTTTAGCAACGGTAATTTAGATTGCATATTTCAATCTGAAGTTAATTGTTATTCCTCATAGTTCAGGAGAAGCTGCCAATAAATACCTAACCAAGAGAACTCAAGCTAAATTATGCTTCGTGCCAGTTAATCTTAAATATTGTGCCAGTGTTCAGAAGAGGTCCATCCCATCCCATAAACAAACCCACCATCATTTCTTTGGGGAAATTATTGTGTATATGAAATAAGATTGATTGAGTGAAAAGTTCTTCTGGCCAAAAGCCACAGTACTTTGCTTTTGCTCTTACTGTTTTAAAATTGTGCTCTTTTGGCAACCATTTAAATATATCTTCCTAACATAACAGTTTTCCATACACATCTTTTCCCAGAATGACAGTTAGGGACTGGGAATAAAAAGTGTTATTTTAGGACATGGTGGGGGAAAGAAAGAAGTACTGATTTATACAGAAGTTAAGCAAAATACTAGTGCATTACAGTGCACACAGCAAACAAATCCAAAGCGTGATAGCCAGTATTGGCACCTATCAAAGAATTCCAGACCCCCTTTATAAATGAGCAGGACTGTGTCTGCTCTGATAACAGGCTTCAAGCCACATAGAAAATAAAAATCTGTCAAGCATCCACAGCACTTAGACAAACACCTCTTGAAGAAAAAAAAAAATGTTTTTTCTGTCTTCTGTGGTATGTTCTCAGTCACCTTTGTTACAGCATATGTGTTAGCTCCAATATCTGCAGGAACACAAACAAGCAATCACGACTTCATGTCGGGGGGTAGGATGTGTCTAAAAATGTAGGAGTTCCAAATTGTCTCCAAGGATTAAATATAAACTGTGCTGACAGGAGAGTAAATAATAAGAAGTAAGCCCCAAATAATGAGATCTTCTGGCCATTATTAACATGAACTGGTTTTTACTAGCTCCTCTAAGTGGATTTGAAGCTTTTTCATGTCAATCTTAATGAAAGATCAGAGCATTGATCCTTTTCATTGTCACAATGGCATAATATGGCAAGCATGCGAAAATCTTAATGAACTATTGAGCACCAGAGTTCAGAAACCTGAGGAAGTCACAGAGTAAAAACCACAGTTGTGCAGATATTCTTGACTACTAGTGTGGAATGCAAAGATTTCAGAAAAATCAATGTCAGGCTTCAAAAACAATTTGAAGTCTTAAACCAAATGAGGTATCCTTGATGCTGTTACAGAAAGTCAAAATTTCTTCTTATGCCCTTCCATCATTTTTCAGATTACCTCTCAGTGGAGCATGGCAGAGAGTTTACCCTTGAGATAACAAGTACAGGTCATTATGGCTCCAGACAGACCAAATATAGAATTCTTCTCCTTCAGAGAGCTCCATCAGGAGCTTTTTTTGTTTTGATATGTAGCTGTATTATGCTTTTCTACAGTATGCTGTTTCCGTCTGACAAATTACACTACATAAAGGTGATGACGTTGGATCTAGGGCCACAGTAGGTTGTTTTGGAGATACTTGAATTCTATCAAACCAGGGTGAGGTGCCAAGCAATTTAAAACTGTTCTTAGTGCAAGGAATAACTCTTAACCACCCCACCACCACCACCACCACCCCCCCCTCCAAAATAGTGCTGAGGCATCACTGAAGTTCTGGAATGATTCTTGCGACAGTGTATTCTCCTGATGTCACAAGGCTGAGAGAGGAGTCAGTGCTAAAGTTGCTGTGGAGCATCTCTGCTGGGACGGCTTTTGTCTAAGTGTTCATTCAGCCACACAACAGCATTTCTGATTTGTTCAGGCTTTCTGAGGTTTTATCTAGCTGCTTTTTTGAGTTCTCCCCCCACAATGCACATTCTAGTGTAAGGAATATGACCTCATTGCCCCTTCTAGTGCCTCAGGTTCTTTTGGGCATTGCAGAGTAACTCTTCCACTCCCAGGTGCTACAGTTTTGTGGTGTTTATTATTTTGTTTGTTTGGCATTTATACTGAAGATATCACAGTAGCTCGTTTATAAGTGTCCTGCATGTTGCGCACAGTTCAAATAAATGGTAAACCCCCTTTTCTCAGTACCTGGTGGCCAAACTTGGTATTACCATTATGATTTTGCTACATAAAAGCCGGACAAAAAGACACAGCAACTTCATTTTTCAGATGGATATTCCTGTGGCATTTTTTGGTTCCTGGGAGAAAGACCTGGACTACAATTTTTGGCTGCCATACGCTCTATAGTCTCCCTACCACAGAGGACAGGATTTAGTTGCAGTTATTAATCCTCTGCTTCTCGTGCTCTTGTATCAGAGATATTTGGATCAGCCTATTTGTGTCATTAGAAGTAGGTGCTCCAGTTGGCAATCTCAACTGCCCTGCTCAGTTGTTGAGATGAGTTCACGTCCTAATGATTATTCTGCAAATAGTACATTGGTATCAGACAAACTGCATGACTAAGGAAGCTGGGCAGTACGTAGAGCGAATGAAAGCTCTTTCTGGTCACTTTAGAGAACTGTAGTTCGTAGTGCAGGAAGGAACCGAGTACCTTGTTGGTAGAAATTGCCAGCTCCTTTGCAGAGATTGGGCTGTAGGCTGCTTTGAAGGACTGTTGATTTTAAGTCAAGCTGGGAGGCTGTATGTTGACTTCAGCTGTGTCCTCTTAACTGTGCTGTTCCTCTTGTAGTTCTGACAACTCTGGTTAGTGGTTCTCGGCCTTTTGACTCGTACTGTAATTACTCAGGCTTTCATTGCTGGAGGTTCAGCACTTCAGCCTATGTCCTGTTATTAATACAATGGGTGACTTAATAGCATGGACCAGAATTCCAGCTGCCTGAGTGTATGACTCTTACTAACCAGGGGTTTATCTTGGTGAGATTATAAAATCTGAGCCAGACAGTGGCAGACCTCATTTCCACAGCTTGGGATGGGGGTTCTTTCTCTAGCCAGTACTAAATTACCATGCATCAGGCTCGCGTGGTTTAGTGACCAGACGATGTTTAGAGTCTTGGTATGCGTGAGTGCTGTGTGCCGTAATCTGTTCAGATGGTCCTGTTTCACATGTGCGAGACACCGTGTTTGTAGTTAGGCACTCTGCCTGTGAGATGATGGCCTTGGGATGTCAATTGATGCCTAGATTCAACAAGCCATTTCAGCAATTCAACCAGAGGGTCTGTTACAAAAGCTAAAGCCCAGTTAGCATATGTACAGTTACTTGAAGTGTGATTTTTAAAACAAAAAACCCCAATAACCCAGCCTGGTAGTAAGCAGTTCTGTCTGGTTGCCAGTTTAGTGTAGTGTTCAGAAAGAGCTGGCTTTGAGCTGGTTTCATTTTTGTGCTTTTGTCTGGTGGCACTGGACACCGTTGTCACCTTCAGAAATAAAGTTCTTCCCTTCTTACCTTTTCTTGATGATTGGTTGTTATCTCACCTCAGCAATCTTGCCAGAAGAGCTATTCGTCACATACCTTTGTCATTTCTTTTTCTAGTAAATCTTCCTTGATTTTCATGCTTGAGTCTTCATAAATGGCCTACCTGCTCCATTTAATGTATCGTATTAACGTATTAGCCATTTTGTTAATGCTTACACAAGGAAGACATTTGCATGTTGCACAAAAAAACCTGTGAATAAACTTCTACCTAAAGTTACACAGCATTAATAGTATTTGTGATTTCTCTGTATACATAGTAAGTAGCAATACTTTTGTGGCAGGGTTGTATGAGGTAATGAATTAAATTTGTCATGCACTTTGGATCAGTGTGCATGCAAAATTAATAATAAGCCATTCAGGCATCTGGTAGTATTTTTTTGAAGATCTTATGTTCCTTTTTTCCCAGTACATATGGATTTTCCCTCCGCATTGTAAATTTATTTGAAACATCACAGAGGCAATAGTAAATGCTGGAGCACCTGCATGTTTTGGTCACATATCATCTGATCTTTGAGTCGGGAAACATGGTACTTCTAATGATGTTATGTTAAGGTCTTTAATTGCTTTTTGTATTTCTCAGTGATCCTTAGAACTCTAGAAAATAAAATATAACATGTTTTGTAATTGTTCACGAAACTCACCTTCACAAGATATACTCACAGCTCTCATGTAGTTGTCACGGTCAGTGTTAGGTATAATCAGCTTTAGTACAGAACACCCTTCAATATTCAGACCAGCCAGGTAGTGACAAAATGGATTAAGATCAATTCTTTAGTCTTCCATTTATCCTTCTGTAAGTGCCTGGGCTGTTCAGTTTAGTGGGCATGTTAGCAGGTTGGCTCACTGGAAGACCGAGAATTGTGTACGACTGATGTAAGTGGTAGAGGGTACACTG
>VZTL01032631.1:5441-25212 GCA_013400535.1 Scopus umbretta
TTTTTTAAATAGAAATGCAGAGCTCTGAGGAAGGAATAAACTGAGATTAAAGTACACAACTGGGGCATGTTTTGTCCATTCCTATCTCTGCTCTGCAATTTCTCCCAGCTCCAGCAAATCACCTGGTTAGTCTCAGTTCTCTTTATGTAAAACACAGATGATATTTGACTGCCTTTTATTAAGGCATAAAGCTAAACACCTTGACGTGGAGGCCAAGATATGGCAGGCTTGTGTATCCTTTACGTCCCAAGGGGACCCACATCTAACATGCCCCTCTGCCTTCAGAGATCACCCCTTTGCCTAGAGGTCAGGCAGCAGAACAATGTTCCTAGATGCTGCTTCAGAAAACCTTGGTCCTTGAGGACATCAATCAGTCACCTTTCTCTAGCACTAAATTAATTTAAGGGAGGGAAAAATAAGAAGTAGAGCAAGGAAAGAACTAGATTTTGTAATATAGGAAGACTGTGAGTGGGAGTCTGCCTTTGAAGCACCTAGAAGAGAATCTAATCAAGGCATTTACTATAAACAGAGAAAATCGATTACAGAACATTTTTAACATTTAAAACATGTCTCTGTTTGGACAGCTGAGACATCCCATTACTGTGAATGACACTGCCGGATCAAGGGTCTACACAGTTTGAGAGAGCTGTAAATCATCCCCAGACCTTCGGGCACACAAACATTTATAGATTTGGTTTAAATTATTTGTAAATAATGGGCCAAATTCATCCCTGGGCACAGAGTAGCTATTTGCCATTGTCTTCAATGGAACCCGCAAGGCTGACGCTGAACGGGGGGCCAGGCACTGGTGGGGTGCAGGTGGAGCTTGAAGATGACATCTGCCTTAGACCCTGTACACCCACTCAGCAAAGTACAAACCAATGGGCAGTTGTAGTTGTACAAATATATGACCAAAAGACACAGGTGTAAATGCAAGTAGGGGCAGTGGGCATTTTTACACCTTGCAAGACACTTATTTTGTCCAAAGCATTGATAAGCCAAATGCAAAGATAGCCCAGAAGGGAATAATTTATAGGCTGATAAATGAGGGTGATTGTGAGGGCATATGAGAGTTGGATTACACTAACATGGGTCATCTCTTCATTCACTGAATGCCAACCTATAGTCATGCTGGCAGCAGATGGTGCCTCCCATGCTCCCTAGTTGACAGCTACTAGGTTGACATGGTTTAAATGATTACAAACATGAAAAACCTGCTAGGTGTTGGATATTTCTGCCAAGCAGCTTCATGGCACTTTCTCTGTGAGGTCAGTGTCATTAACTGAGTTTCACAAGCTGGACATGGCAAGGATGATGTGCCTTGAACAGTATCATCCAGCAGGACATATGGGGAGCAAACCCATGTCTCTTGAATACTCTGTTGATTGGGACACCTTCCCTGGTGCTTTTCTGGAATAAAAGCATTAACTGGGGGCTAAATGACCTCCTTCTGCAAGTGAAAGGGTCAGGATCTCAGGAGCTACCTACTACTGGTCAGCTCATGCAGAAAAAACAGAGTCAATGGCAGTGCACTCTGAAAGCAGGGATGCACCACCACGGAATATCTGAGACCTTGGTCTCAGATCTTGAGGGGAAGGGGGGAAAAAAATAAAATAGAAAAAAAAAAAAAAGGCTGCAGTCTGTGTGTCAACTAAACACACTCAACAGGAGTTGTATGTTATAACGTGAGCCAAGATGGGATCAATGTGGTTACCAGTACATTAAAGCAGTATTAGGGAAGGAGCCCTCCTGCTTGGCTCATTACTGCCAGTGGAAGTCATTCTCTTCAGACTCACTGCGATTCACATAAGCAGTAAGTTAATGGGTTGCTGTTACCACTGCCTCTCATGTCCAGGCCTGTTAATCTCAACAGGAGCTGCTTTAAGGAAAGCCCTATTAAAGAGGATTTTAATAAAGGGCTGATTTGTAAACACATATGACCCCAGCCTCATTTGTAACGTAAGGAATGCACACTCTCTTGCCTGTCTGCTAAACTTTAAAAAGGCCATTTGCTGTGATACATTACCCTCAGAAATCTCAACGGATTTTCCTAGAACATTTCCTACAGACTTTCCATCAAAACTAAATGGAACTACCCATGTTGGATTACTTTACAAAATCTCCCTAGAATTTCCTGCTGATGTGTTACAGACAAGGCTTGCAAGCAGAAAGGAGAATAAAAAATTCCTGTTCCCCCTCTGCTTTCCTATGGTTGCTGTCAAAGATGGAGGCAGTTTTCCCTCTGTAGGGAGCCTGTGGAGTTTCTGACTCAGAGACATCTCGGAACATCTTTAAAGAGCATTTATTGATTTGTATTTGCACATTTGGAAAAGCAAACTCCAGAATAGATATTAAATAATGAAAAGGGTTGGGTTTTGGTTTTTTTTCTAGCCTGAGTGACATCCCAAGCAATCCTATTGGACCTTCAGGAGGTTGCATTGAGGAGGTATAAATCAGCAGAGAATCTGGCCCACTGTATATACCTTCTGGTTGAAATGAGTACAAAATATCAAATCTCTCTTCTTTTCTCTCCCCTCCCCAAGTACAGAGGCTAAACCCCATGTGATAAACTAAACATATGGACTTGGCACTTAAAAATCCAGAACTTGAAAAGTTGAGAGGTTGATAGGTGTCCCCATTCCAGTATCCAAAAGCCCTTTCCACACCAAAATATTAACTTTGCATGGTATCCTAAGTTGAAAAGACCAGAGAAAAAAGGCCTTAGAACCAGTCTCTCCTGTGACAGCAAGCAGATAGATAAACTGCACTGGTAGTGTATGGGCTGCTTCTGTCTGTTGGGCAGGTGAAAAATTCTTCTTCATGGCAACACTGACCATTTGTTATTTAAGGACTGAATAACTTGGCAATAAGCTGTCTGAACACTAACACATAAAATGCAATCCACAGTATCTCAGCACTCTGTCCAAAGAAATTCTGGTGGACACTTAAAATTCGCATTAAGTTCTTTTGGGAATTTATAAGTAAAGCAGTAAGGATGTGTCTCTTTCCACAGCTGCAAGAGAGAAATACAGCATCGTCACTGGGTAGGTAAAGATTTGGGAGGCTGCAGCACTGTTGCTTTTTCTGCATCTACTACAGTCATTTGGAGCTAAAAGCCTGAAAACCAGGGACAGATGTTTCATATGTCCAGATGCTTCACTGGTGGATGCCTGGCTGTGTGGGTCTGGGAGATGCTCCCAATGGCACCTGTGTGGCTTGTAAGGTGGACAAACTGCTCTACTGATGCAGCTTTGTAGTACATTCTCCCTAAGTCCTTTCATTCTCTCTGCACCTGTGACTAGCACAAATATGTTGATTGAGGAGAAGGACAGCAACCTGCCAGGACAACTCACCTGGCCTTGAGTTCATTCTCTTCTTTCCTAGAAGGATCACCAGCACTTTCCCTATCAGGCTGCTAATGTGGGACCCACCTCTGGCCAGACCAGAAGCCTGTGGGGGAGGTGGCAAGCAGCACTGCTGCTGAAGCCACGCATGGAGCAAGGCATGCAGCTTGGCTCCCCTAGCTAGGCACAAAATCTTATAGTGATGACAGCCTGCTTCCAGCCATGCCCCTTTGTGGGGATTCCCCCAGGTGAAGAGCTATGTGCCTGCAAATTGCTGGATGTACGTGCAAGAACAGAGTTAATATGCTTTGCATGCTCAGTAAATCTAGAGTTCTCTGGAAGAGCTGAGCAGGCAGCATATATGTGGTTTTCAGGGAGAAATTGCCCTTTTCCAATTCTGTCCGGAAGCAAATGTCTTGCCTTTCAACAAAGGCTGGGCTCCTCTGATTTATGGTAAAGACCCATCTTGGTTATAAAGCTCCAGCTCGGAGTTCTCTTAACAAGCAGAGAACACTGCAGTTATTTTTAATTTGTGCTTAGAGTATTGTTTGCAAGGGGTGGGGAGAAAATATTAAGTAAATATTTTTTTAAAGAAATCCTCCTGTTCCAGTAATGGTGGAAAACAAACATGGCTCAGTTCTATCCAGGGAAACTGTGCCATGTGTTTCTTGCCATGAGGGATTGGGTTGTCAATGCACAGCTTGATAAGTTTGTTAGTATTATTGCTACACACGATGAAGAAATCTTACTTGCCCTTGTGCAAGAATCTATGCTGCAGATGACCTTATTGAATTTCCAAGTATGTGGGAAACAGCCATTCCTGCAGGCTGCTAGTTTCAGCCTGGTGGAGGAACAGTCGCCTGAGCTAGATCAGTGTACATGAACTAGAATCATAGAGTCATTAAGGTTGGAAAAGACCTCTAAGATCATCCAGTCCAACCACCAACCCAATACCACCATGCCTACTAAACCATGCCCTGAAGGCCACATCTACATGTTTTTTTGAACACCTCCAGGAATGGTGACTCCACCACCTCTCTCTGGGCAGCCTGTTCCAATGCTTGACCAGTCTTTCAGTAAAGAATTTTTTCCTAATAGCCAATCTAAACCTCCCCTGCTGCAATGTGAGGCCATTTCTTCTCATCCTACCACTAGTCACTTGGGAGAAGAGCACAGCTCTAGCACTAGCACAGCTCAGTTGAAGTCAAGAGAAGGATGCTACTGTAAACAAGCATCTGACTTCATTTACAAAGCCAGCAAGCTGGCCCTTTCTGTTCACACAATCTGAATGGCATATGCTCCAAGAAATGATGAACTGTAGATTAGCCTAACTGTTCCCTTTAAGAATGCCAGCACAGACCATGTTAGGCCTGTGCAATCCTTATGACAGACCCACGGATGCATGATAAAAATCAGTGGAAGTGAAGGCCAGTGGAGTGTGATGCCTCTTTGGTGGGTGATGCGGGAAAGGCATCATTTACAGCAGAGCCTCTAAACACATGGTTGGCAATAGGGTATAAAGTGACTTGGAGTTTCACAAAGGGAAGTGGGATCATATGGCGAAGCTGTAATCGTTATTAATTATCTATTAGCAGATTAGAGGTACATTAGTGACCTGCACCGCTTATCCAGTGCACTAAACCACGCAAAGGTTTTCATAACATAATAAGGTTAAAACAATAATGAAACAGTACAAGAACATAACACACCATAGCACAGCACCCTCGGCATTAGCTGGACTCCTGCAAGAGCACTTTAGCTGAATAACATGAGATCCCACAGAAGTGAATCAGGTTATGTTACTGGTATGGGAAGGGGAGTGGATACAATACAAATAATTGCTCACAAACATACCTAGCATTTTCTTTAGGTGATTCTTGGGGTTATGTGAATAAAACTGGAGCTAATCAAGCTCCCCTGAATGCTCTCATTAATTTCTGCGGCTGAACTCAAGCTGCAGAACTTGCTAAAGCTGGAGGTCATTAAAACAGATAGTGAGATGGGACAAAATGAGAGGGACTGGCCCTTGACTGAACCTTTATCACTACAGTGGCTTAAAAAGGTTTTTTGTCTCTCTCTCTGCGTCTCTTGGTAAGGATTTGCTGAAAAGGTGATGGAGAAAAGTGGCAGAGTCTAACCACTAATGCTAAGTTACATAGTACAGGTTGCAGCCATGCAAGCCTGGCCATTAGCCCCATGGCTCAGCAAAGGCTGCCTCTAGGGTTGCCTTTTTCCTCATTAGGAAATGCCACCACCTTCTTCCTCTACACCACTTAGAAGGAAGCTTTCAAGCAACTGCCTAAGTTTTTATTATTAGCACTGTTGGGCTCCTGCCCAGAGATCCCTGTAATCACCCAGAAACATGTTTTGTAGTGTGCTACACACAAAAACCAGCTCAGTTCTTCCTCTGAAGAGCTGACAGTCAGCAGAGCATCTCCACCAATATCATCCTGTGCTCCTGAATTGCCTCCCCAGTGCTGTCCTTACCTTGGAGGAAGAGGGTGACTGCAAAGCCCTGGATCTATTTGGAAACAGAACAGACTGCAATCCCCAGCACATTAATGAATATTTCTAATGAGGTCTCCCAGTGACCAAAAGGAACAAGCTCCCTCACATCACCTCGCTTCCTGACACATAGTATGCCCAGTCATAGGTATCAAGGGGAGAAAGCATTTCCAAAAGATCATTTATAACCTCAGACAGTTGGCACCAGCTGCATGTCAAAAGACAGGTTGGTCTTAGTCAAAGATTATGATGCCACTGGAGGAAGAGAGATACTATTTTTTTAAAAGTCTTAACCTTGTCTCAAGACAAAATTAAAAAAAAATAAAGAAAATCAATAAATCTTAAATTGTACTCAGCTAGGGCAGATGGCAAAGATATTAATTTTTTTGGCATTTGGCCAAGTGCACATTTAATGCAAAAATTGATGCCAGTGGAATAACCTTTTCTCCTTTTAAAAACCCTCTCCAAGTTGATTATTATCCACCAAAAACAATAAAGAAAAGGAAGAAAGGAAATAAAGGAAATCTAGCTCAGAGATGCATTAATAGATTACTCCGAGTAAAAGCCCAGCAGAGTTTATGGCACAAAGCATGAACCTTATTTAGAAAGCATTTGGTTGGGGTTGATAATACACAGTATCACCAGAGACCAGTGCAGTCTGCTCTGCTGCCTGTGGCTGAACTGTCTTCCATCTAGTGCTGATTTAGTGTACAATTAAGACAATGTCTATGAGATCTAAAGCAAGTACCTACTTCCAGGGGGATACTCCTAGATCTAGTTATTATCATGCCAGCACATAAAGTATCTCTTTCCAAATAAGCACCCAAGCCCTACTGATAGTCTCCTGACAAAAGGCACAATCCTGCGAAATGCTGAGGATGCTCAATTCCCACTGAATTCACTTGAGGATGAAGGTGCTTATTGCATTGCAGAAAGTGTTTGAAGACTACCATTCAGAGCTCAGCATCTTTCAGGTTCTGTCCAAAGCACATTTCCATTCAGAATTAAAAGCAAGTGACTCCCTGCCCCTCCGCCCCCTTTTTCTTATGAGTGAATCAAATAAATGGACTGAGAGTTATTTCTCCCCTGAATATTTTTTTGTGCTTTTGAAAGATTCTGCTGGCAGACTGATTGCTCTGGAATATTTATTTAATTTACTAACTTATTTTTTAAAATTTATGCTGCATGTTCATTCACTGTTCTCTAGGTACACAGACAAGGAAAATAGATACATATCTTTTTTGAAATACACCATGTCACAGATCTAGATAGACAAGAGCAAAGAAAAGGTAGAAAGTATGCCAAAAAGAAAAGCTGAGACATAAGCACAGCAATGCTCAGATCTTCTCATTGCTTGGCAAATGGGGTCAATGTAAAAAAACCCTGCCATTACATATGGGGAAATAGAGGCACAACATATGGCTGCAACCTACCCAACACCTCTGAGCATTTAGAGCGGTATTAAAATTATAGTTCAGTGGTCCCTGGTCCAAAGTGGTGACCTAATATCAAGACCTTGAGGTTTTTTCCCCTGCCATCAGAGGCTGTAATTAGGCCGTCTGAAACTTCCCTAAGGCCAGCCTAGGAATCGGCTGCCTTTTCCAGGTCTCCATTGACAAATCGCTCTAGAAAACCAAGCTATCTTTTAATTTTGCATCTGTTATAAAAGGTAGGTACATATCAAAATGGTTGCAAAACTATTGGCTCTGTAGCATAATTAAGTACATAGATGTTTAAAATCCATGCTTGTGCCAATCATTGATTGCCAAGGAAAAAAAGCAAGTGAGTTTAGAGAACTAAACCCTCCCCCCACTCCAGACAAAAAGAAACCCTCCTTTCTGAGGCCTTCAAAACCAACTGTGTTTAGCTCTCTAGTAATTTTTTTTTTTCCCAGATAAAATTAGCAACGTGCTTATTGATTTTTGTATAGCTGGAAATGTATAGGCAGAGCTAAAAGAAGGGTAAATAAAACATGATGGACTCTCAGGGTTAGATAAAAGAAAGTGCTTATGAATGCAGAAGTCCGTGAGCAAAACAGAAATCATGAAGGATTCAGGCAAGAGGCCAGGAAGCTGATTGCATACTGTAAGCTATTATTTGTGTTGAAAATCTCCAGGAATTGACCGAGTACGAGATTTCTTGCTTAAGACCTTCTGCCAAGATCTATACGGTTATAATCATCCCATATTATTTATAATGCAGGAATTTCCATAAGTATTATCCTGCTCTGTCTTTGCAAAGAGTAACTGGTGCAGGTGCACATGGAGAGTTCAAGCAAATTGGTTAACAGGGATGACATGATGTCATGTTGTTAGTTTAAGTGATCTTTGATCAATAGTATTCATGACAACAGCCGAGTTTGTTTGTCCTTAATGCCAGGAGGTATTTTACCACTTCAGTAGTTTTAAAACTAGGGGACTGAGTCCAGGAAATCAATATGAACATGAAACTCTTCTAAGTTCACAGCAGAACTTAGAAAAAGTGGGATACAAAATGGTTCAAAGCTCAACAAGAGTTGGGACTCCTAGGATCCACTGCACAATCACCTGTTCTTTCTTCACATAACAGCAGACAGGTCACCTCTCTCATCTTAGCCTCAGTTTACTCACTTTAACAGTTGATTTAAGAAGTGAGATGACCTGCACCAGTGCAGTTGCATCAAGCTGATCATATCTAGGGTGAAAGTCAATATCTGAAGTAGTTAAACTCAAAACACGTAGGGATTTAGAGATCTGCATCACCAACATACACCAAAAGCAACAACTACAATATGTAACAAATAAAGCCTTGAAACTATACAGATATTTAAGTATGCATATGTATGCATTTTTAAAAATATAGAGTGTCTTCATCAAAACTGGCATAAGGAGAGAGCTGACTGTAGCAGATAGTTCTCATGGATCAGTGTTGCCTTGACCTTTCTGTGTCATGTTTTTGATGCTGTTACATTTTTTTCACAGAATCAGACAAGCTCATATTTCTGCAAAGGAATTTACTGTATCTCAGTGATACAGACTGCATAGCATTTAACCTTCCCAGCCTAAGTTTAAATGGGGTTGTGCATACACGTGTATTTCTGCATTGCTGGGCTACGGTAATTCCTACTTCTCCAAGTAGTCTCATAAGTACAGGGCAGATCTTGCATGGAAAGTGACTGTAGAGTCAGTATACAAGGACAAGACAAGCCTTAACGCATAGACATTTGGTAAATGAACAGTTGAAAACAGAATGTTAGATTCACATAATGAAATAAAGTTAAATTAAACCCACTATTTTTACATGAAACAAGAAGGCCAAAAGCTGGAATACATGGTCTATTAGCTTGATATCTGTTGCAGGATATAAGAACACAGGACCATATATCCAGCTCTCAAGAGAGAAAGCTGAGCAAGTCATTCTCTGCTTTCCCTTATTGCATTTTCCTACAGCATCAGAAGCCTCTTGGGACACAGACTGTGCCCAGACAGGACTACATTAAAGACCCAGTGAGATGGGTCCATTTTTGGGCCTCTAGTGGCTACTGCAATGCAAATAATTAACACCACCATGAATAAAGCAACAAACTCAAACGGCAAGCTGAAATGAAATCCTGCATTTATGCCCTCACTCTGCTGCAGATCCACTGGGTGATGCTGTGCATACCACACCTCTGGATGCCTCAGTTTCCACATCTGCCAGAGGACATAACTATACCAACCAGCGTGCCTTAAATACTTTGAGATGTAAGTATTAGAGCATTGAGGTGTAAAATTTGTACGGTAGACTGCAGTATTATTCACAAACTAGACATAATCAGCAAGAAGGATGACTCAGCTATGACTCTCATTGCTCCAGAGCAATAAAAAATATCTTCCACAATACATTTTAAAAATAGTTTGTTTCATTTCTGAGTTACTGGAAAAGTAACTTTGCTTCTTCTGTTCTTATAAATAAAATACCATTAAATTATCATGAACAGCATGAAACATGATGTTCAGAGACAATCCAAAGTGAGGGGTCTTTTTGTGTTCATGGACTTGGCTATGTGGTCCTACCACAATTCACCTGCGAATTGAACCATCTGCAATTAACTTAGTCCCGCAAGTAACCAATAGCTATTAAATTCACCCATCAAAAACATTTCCTTATGTAGAGCATCAAGTGTTTAATCTCAGACCTGAACAACAGCACCAGAAGGTTTTATTTATCAAATCAAGTCACACTGTGTAAGTGTCAAAAGAAAGATTTAAAAATAAGGTTTTAAGACTATCGGGAGAAATTGGACTGTTCCAGGTACAAATAGAGAAACACAGTCTGTCTGTCACATGGCTAGCAGCAGAGAGAAATGTAATCTACAGTAACAGCACTGCTTTCTCTTTATTTTCACTTTGCTCAAAGGGCACTTTTCATCTGCAGTTTCCAGCCTGGTGGGTGGCAGCTGTAACATGGGCTCAGAAGCTAGACCCAAAAATAATACATGCCATCCCAATCTTACCCTGCAGGACCTAGGCTCACTTAAGAGGTGGTCCAAAGCAATTTACATCTATGTAACAAAGAATAATTAAAACAAAACAAAAAAGCCACCTCCCCAAAAAAGCCAAAACCCAAACAAAAAACATCCCCGTAATGAGACCTGCCTGTGCCAGGGCTGGGCTGCTACAACCTGGGCTTTCCCATATAAGACCTCCTGCAAGTTGCTGTGGCTATACAGGAGTGACTGTCCCATGAGCCCAGATGGTCTGTGGCATTGCCCCAGAGCTGGCATCCTGCCTATGGCATTGCAAAGGCTGATCATTTCTGGTCCTGGGCATTTAAATATGTTAATTTATTCCCTCTATTTTATTTAGTGTTCTCTTTCTTCTCATAGGAAAGAGGCCAGATATATGTCCACGAATATCACCCTAGCGTACTGGGACTGATTTTCTTGCCAGGTCAGATTTTAAATAAATCATCCTCCACCATGCTGTGCACCCCTACCAATCTTTAGTCTAAAAAGCGATGGTAGGGGCTGTTGCCTGCCCTATGGTCTTGAGTCTCTCCCCATTGCTTGACAGTAGAGGTTGTTGCAGGTCCAGCTCCCTCCAAAGGCCAGAATGGGTTGCATTTTGTCCCGAAAGTTAAGCATGACTTTCAAGCTGAAGCTACTGTTTGGTTTGTAAGGACAGAAATAGGACTGTGGATATTAACTGCTAGCAAATAATTGTCTGATACAATAAAGCAGAACATCACCTGCTCCCTCTGCAAACTTTTATTTTTCCTGATGCCACTGGAAACAGTCTTTTCTCCCCTGTTTCTGGTAGTGCAAAGACTTATGGTTTGCCATCGCAGGGTGGATACCAGCATCCATTTACACCTTCTGTGGTGAACAGGAAGCCAGAGGCTGCAGATCAGTTTGAATTAGCAGACCCTTTAATTCTGAATTTCCAATTTATTTGCTGTGCAATCAGGGCAAGAACATAAGGGGAATAAAATAAAAATTGAGGTCTCTACTCAACAGTATTTGGTAGTAGATTACCTATGGTAATGTGCATAATTTTCAATTCCTTATCTGTCTTCCCCAGACAGGTGACCCAGAGTTATTAGCACTGTTTATATCATTAAGCACTGGACTAGGATTATAATCCAAGAGACTGCAAAACACTAGATGTTAAATTCAGATCTCCTGAGTACCTGCTCATCAAGTTCACTTGGGCTGATCTTCCATCTCCAGGTCTAGCTAATCTAGGATTTGGGAAAACAAAAACAAAAAACAACCAAAAAAACCCCCCCAAAAAACCAAAAGAAAGCAGGTAGCCTCCCCCAACTCCTTCACAGCTTCATCAGTTTATTTAAAGACCATCAAAAGAAAGGACACACTGCAAAGGAAGAGGAAATATCACCCTGAGACAAAGCCAGGGCAGGCAGTGAGACAGCACAAACTCATTTCACCACTGCCATGTAAAATGTTTTTAGTGACATGGAAATAAACTAGGGGAGGAAAAACATGGAAATACACCTGAGTGGAGGAAAAATGCTCTCTTCAAGCAGAGGAGAGCAGCAAGACACGTCAGCATGTGCCATTTTGTGCGTCTGGTTTATCAGTTGGAGGTCAAGCAAAACAAGTAAATAGTGCTTATCAGCAGAGATTCGTTAATGTCTTCACTACTGCCACAGATGCTCTCCAGTACTCAGTATTGTCCCCGTGTCATGCAGGAGGCAAATATTTGCAGTGTGGTATGAGAGTGGTTTGCTTTTTAGTGGAGCGTGCTGTGGCATTGGTACTGCTCAAAGACATGTCCTTGACTCTGTCTGGTCCCACTTGTCCCTGGCGACAGGGGAGAGGGGCAAGGAAAGAGCCATTATATCTGCTGTGTCCCACAGAATGAGGGACATGCCTAAATACCTGCAGAGGGTCTAAGGTCAAGAGAGTGAGGAACATAGAGGACTCCTAGCTCCTAGTTTAGGCAGCTAAATGTGGTCCTTTTTTTCCTTTTACAACAAAGTTCATCACCTTTGGACAATAAACAGCCCAAATAGCTTATATCCGCCTTAAGCAATGACGTGGTTGATGGATAGCATTGTTTTAGGGACCACAAAAAGCAGTTTGAACAGCTCCAGGCACTGTGTCCCTGATCACTCAGCAGTAGGAGCAGGGTAGAGTCTGCACCACCCAGTCTGCCTGACCAATAGCACTGTCTTCCTTGTATAGGATAGCCAGCTCTGGTTTTGTTAAGAATAAATCCCCCAGTTAGAATCTATCTTCCCTTTATTTCTTACATAGACTAATTTAAAATAGAATAAACGTAATACTGTTACTATAATAACATACCAACATATTCAATATAACAGAGCAATGATATGTTTATTTCAAAAAAATTAATTCAGTATTTAATAATTAATGAAATGTCAATGAACATATTATGTTTCCAGAAAGACTAGGGTATTCTGGTTCAGGCCTATTGCTGATGGCTGAACCCTGGTGTCCTCCACCCACACTGGGAGGTCTCTTTCTCTTTGAGAAATCTAGCTGAACCTAATGAAGCTACTCAAGATATAAGGTGCTTCTCAGAGCAATGATGCTAGAATATTAACACTGAGCCTGCTACTTGGAACCACTGATATCAGCAGGTGTACTTAAAGGGAAGCGTTTAATCAAAGATGTAATGAAAAGAAATGAGGTGTGAGAGTCTGACCCCTTGGTATGGAAAATAAATTGATTTGAATGTTGATAGCTGGGCAATGAGAAATGCTCTGTACAGGGACACACCTTGGCAAGCAGATTCCCCCCCACTTCTCATTGCCACTGGGGAGCCAAAGCCACCTGTGCCACCTCCTACCCTGGGAAGGGAGGGACTAAGGAACAAAAGGTGGCCAAAAATAAGAGGAGACTGCAGCAAATCTGAATGAGAGCAGAGCAGTCTCAAATGCAGTTGGGAAATGGAGCTGCAGAGTGCTATAAGCCAGGATCACACTTGCTCCTCCATACGTGGTTTGGAGGTAGTGGTGTGGGACACTGCTCTGGGACTCCAATATGGGATCAGGGGCTATATACCTCCTGAGCTTCGTGTTAACCCCTTCAGCACCAGATGATGGCAGACGCATGCATGGCTGATCTCCTCTGTGCTAATTTGAGAGCTCCTGTCAACTCCTGCACTAGCCCTGTCCCTGGTAAGGGATAATATTGAGGAGAGAGATCTGCATGCTGAACAGGCTCTTGGCCTGGCCATAGTCAAGATCCTTTTACAGCCCTTAAGGAGTCTCTGTGGACTCACACTGAGCCCAGGACACAGCTGAGGAAAGAAGCTGAGATTTTAGTTGTTTCTGTGTAGATATCAGCTCATTGCAGATGTAACTGGTAAAGTACCTGCAACTCTCACAGATGGTTTCTTAGCAATATAAAGAGTCTTTGCCTCAATGGAGATAGCTGCAGTTTTACTAAGGATGGCTGCACTCCAGGTGCTTTGGTCTTAACTACTCAAAATGAGTCATCTACCACACTGCACACACAAACTCCTTCATAACTGGTATGGAAAAGAAAATAACAATACCAAAAAAACTCCTCTGCTGTTTCCTCTGGAGCCTGAACAGCCCAACATCTCTCCCCTGGTCTGAGCTCTCATTTCCAAGCATAAGGACAAGCAGATGAGGAGAGGATTTGCCTGTGCCTTTACCCAAAGTGCGCAACACAGCAGAGAACTGGGTTGTGACTGCAACTGCCTTCTAGCTCAGGTTTTTTTCTTCAACAGCAGTTTGGAAAAAAAAGTTTAGGAACCCCTAAATTTAAAGCATTCCTTAAACGTAGTACGGGGCTTCCTCCCTTCCCCTGCCTGACTGCCCTCTCAAACACAAGCAAAAATACCAGTGCTATCCAGGAAATAAATGCCTCCACCATGTCTACGAAGGGATGCCCAATTCATGGAGAAAAGCTTGCAAAGGCAGTGGGGGTGCCTCCAAAGAGAAGGGGTCAAGGATGGGGGCCTGTAAGCACTCGGCTCTTTGCAGCAGAGCCGAGGCCGGGGTGCACATGCCCACTGCTCTCCTCCAAACTGAGCAACTCCTCTCCCTGCACAGGGGAGATGTGAGACATGCTGCTTCCTAAGCAGTGCCTGATGCATTTTGGCAGAAGCTCCTCACCCCCAGGGGCTCAAGGCAGGAGGGCAGAGAGGCTTGCAGGGGCAGATGAGCCTGGCACAGATGTGCTGAGGGAACAGATGTTGGCTAAATAAACCGATGAGCAATGCTTAGCTGAAGATGGACATGTATGAAAGAGATCTCCCCTCCCTTCCTTGTTTCTGAAGTTAAATAGACAAGCCTTTTTCTTGCCCTAGGCATGTTTCTGCTGATGTACAGCTGAAACCTTCTCAGTGATTCACTTAACAGTTGTGAGTATGATAATAGCAATAATAAAAATACCCAGACAAACACCACACAAGAAAACCACAGGGTTTTGCAAGACCTCATAGCTGGTTGCTCCAAATATCTGAAATGCCATCACATTTTCTTGCTTGGTTTATAGAGATGGGTGCGTTGGAAAGGACTGGCTTATTTCATTTCCATTCTCTTACTTATTTGACATTGTTTTGATTAGAAAAGAGAAGCTATTGGCACTGGGTGTAATAGCTTTTATACCTCTCCTCCGTGTCAGTACTGGATGCAGAATTCTGCTTGCCTACCAGCACAAATTACTCTAACTCACTGAAAAGAAAAAAATAAAGCCATTTTGGTAGAAATATTGCTCACTTGGAAGTTATTTTTTATGGATATTGAAAAAGTCTTCATCTATGCTGCGATCCCCCAACCTACAAAGACTTCCAGTTTGAAACAGCTAGAAAATCTAGTCTACAGTCAATGTGGTATATCTAGTTTCTCCCTGAAGAATCCAGATGTTCACATTTCTTTAAAAAATAGATTACAGCTCTAAGTGCTATGGTTCCAAAGGAAGTCTCAAATATGTGACAAGGGAGCCTGCAGAGAGCCCTGGGACAGTGGTGCAGGCTACAAGACCCATTTAATTCATTTCAGGGGATGTGGCAGCTTATGAAGGTGAATGTCAATGTCCCTGCTCTCTCTCCCCTCCCCTCTCCAGCCCTGCCAGATAGTGCTCCCACAGCTCTGCAACACAAGTGCTTGTTGAGCCCATGTGTGTCCCAGAAACTGGTAGGGGGTCTGGGAAGATGAGGAATTGTTATATGGACTTGGGTACTAGACAAATGTGAGGAATGACATACTTAGCAGGGTACCAACTAAGAAAGTCCAAGATGTTGATCTGGATGCTACCTTTACCATTCCCATGAAGTAGAAGACGGCCTCAGGATGAACTCTGGCTAACTCAATAAAAATGAGGTCCACTGATGCCCTCTTTGAGCAGGAGCAAATTTGACATTGTAGTGGACAGAGTTTTAAAGTTTGCAGTCCTGTGGTTGGTGCCAACACCACATCTGCGGCATGAAAAACCCAGGACAGCTCACACATCAGATCTGATGTGATTCAGCATTATCCTGAGAGACAGCTTTTTGTGCATCCACAGTGCATGCTTATCATTTGTCATATTGCACTCAGCAAATGCGCTACCCATTGCCCCGTGTATGCTGATTCTAATGGGCTGTGTGTTTCATCTGCTCAGGTGCTCATTTTGAGCTTACCAGTGCTGACATTTTCATAGCTGCATTGGAAACACCGTATCTGGCAGGATACATTTCATTCTTCATAAAGTGTAAATGCTGACACCTTCGCAGTCTAATCTTTGAGCGATGCAGTTGCAGCTGTGAAGCAGATGAATGAAGCCTGCATATTCACCAAGGTGCACACTTATTTTCCCAGTGCAGTCTCTCTCCCTGCATGTCGTTCTGAAAGTAACAAGCATCACTGCCTCTTTTGTGCTGTCAGTTTAAAAATCTCACTTATGTAGGTTCTCAAACACAGGTGACAAAAGGGAGACCCTTTCTGAGCTGACACAGCATGGCAGCACCTGACAGAGCTGCATTGGTGAGAGTGCAGACCAGAGGGAATCAAAGCCTTGCAGCACTTCAAAGCATTAAGATTTACCAATGATAGCAGTGGGGAAGAGTCCTAAAAATAATGGTGTGGAAAGGGCCGTGTTACCTTGTTATACTGTATGCTGGGAATAGACTAGTTTTAAAAGCAATTTGCATAATTTAGCTTCTCCACTCTTAGAATAGCAAATTAACAGTTCATTTTACGACTCTACCAATCAACACCTATAGCCCATTAAATTTAACAACAAACTTGCCTTATGAAGGAGGTTGCAGCTGAGTCTTTCAACAAGCCCTCCTTAACACTTATTCTTTCCCCTGGATTGTGTGTTTCTTTGTTTTATAAACTATCATTTCTATTTTCTCATTAGTAAGCACGATGCTAAATTAATTCCAGGTGTTAATTTACACATTGGGTGCTCAGTTCAAAACTCAACTCTACTGGTATCAATGGAGACTAACCTTACTGCATCTTCAGTTCTCCAGAACAAATCCAGAGCAACTCTCTGCTGCTCTCAGTTACTGCAATGCAAGTCTTAGCTAAATCTACCCCACACTCTATTGCTGCAGAAAAAAAANTCAGAGTAGCTCCACTAACCCCATTCTGTCCCCAGTTAGTGCAGTGTAATTTGAGAGCAACTTCACAGAATAAAAAAAAAAATAAAAAAAAAAATTACTCAGGGTGTATGTTGAATATAACTGGAGGCAAAAATTGGCACAAGAACTGAAAATACGCAAAAGCTTATTTTAAAGGTTCATTTTCAGGAACAGCTTCTGAATATGGGGTCATTTCAGTGAACAGATGAACATGCTGCTAATTGAAGGGAATACCATGCCACATGGCTTCATTTGCAAAGCCATTTGGAATGTATTATCAATATTTTATAAATACGTTAAGGTGGTAATAAAAGATGCATGATGTAGTGTGTAGGTAGGAAGCCCTTCTGAAAGGAAATGAAGGAATTATAGATAACCTTGACATGTCAAAGTTATGCAGTTGGAATTGTTAAGAAGAAGGGTTTTTAAGATGTTCCAAGGTAGGAAAGTGTCCCTTTAAAGAATTCTTATCAATGTCACTTTGTTTAGGCTTAAAATCTATTTTGCAGTAGGGAAGTGTTTGTACCATCTCTTAGTGGATACCTTTCACCTGTGAACTTTTGATAGACATGTTCTCACTGCATTCCCCCTTTCATCCAGACATAACTAATAACTCTTGTTCTTCTTGCAAAACGTGTCCAAAAGTATTTGGACAAATGTCTGCCTTATCCCAAAGGTTGGGCAGAGTGACACTAACGGGGTAACACAGCACACACTTGTACTAACAGGCAGGAGTGAAAACTTCTGTTTCCAGTGTTCTTTTATTCTCAGAAAGTGGGAGAGTATAATGTCTGTGGAGCAGGGTAGACTTACACTAGGTCCTCATGAACTACAAGGAAATATGTGCAGTTTAGGCTCTGTGGCTTTCACACCTGAATTCTTGCCCCAACCTATTTCTGCTACAGTGAGCAATGTGGCTGTAAAGACTACACAAAGCTGCGTTTGCTCTAAAGCCCTTTACAGCCATAATCTCCACCCA
This sequence comes from Scopus umbretta, assembly GCA_013400535.1. Classification (NCBI taxonomy): domain Eukaryota; kingdom Metazoa; phylum Chordata; class Aves; order Pelecaniformes; family Scopidae; genus Scopus; species Scopus umbretta. The sequence goes on from VZTL01032631.1 coordinate 23,318, forward strand.
TAGCCTCCAGAGTCTGGAAGGAAAGAGACTGAATCACTTCCAAAAATTACAGGTCAAAAGGTCATACTGGAGCTGGAGTCAAAAGGAGTTGCAGAACAAAGACTGTGACCACCCAGCCACCCTTGTGCAAAGGAGGGAGGGAGAGGTGGATTTCGAGAGGAGGCAGAGGCCTGGTTATCAGCTGGGAGCCAGTAAACAGCTCTGGGTACTTGTGGGAGGTCTTTTGCAACCATGTGTAGATCTGCATGTGTAGATGGAGTTAATAAAGGCGTGTTTGGGCTGTGCTTGCTGGCGTAACACACCTGGGATGAGCCTCCTGTTGTTCTCTAAGACAAGTGGAAGCAGATAGATCCCATAAAGGAGGAAAAATTTGGAGACTACTAAACACAGAGAGAGATTCTTTAATGCAGATTTCTTGTAGGTGGGAAGGTGCCCTGCCTGGCCCATGTCTCTGTCTGAGACTGACCAGCCAGCAACAGGGCTCTTGATTTAGCTGTTCTTATGCCCTTACGCTCCCCAGTGTTACCTTTGAAGTTTAGGTCCTACACCACATTTTTCCAGAGGAAGAAGCTCAATTAATAAATGTGTCCTTCTATCAAAATGATGCAAAGCACACTCTTCTTCCACCCACAGAATGAGCATGGATTTGCTTGAACACAAGCCTAGCTACACATGCTCTAAATTAGCAAACCTAGCATGGATGGGGATTAGAATTTGGAAGCACATTACAGTTTCCCTGAACTTTGAATCTTACTGCCAAAAATTTCTGTAAACAGCTTCAGCTTTTATCCTTCTCTCCTTTGAATATACACTGCAGCGTGCTTAACCTGTACGCTTTTGAAAGAGGTGCTGTGGCTGGTGTGAGGCTTTGCTGGTGCGAGTGCATGCAGCCAAATCTGAGCCAAACTGCACGGAATTTTACGATGTGAATAGCAGGATAGCCACATTATCTGTTGAATGTCATATATATGTATGTATATTATGCAAAGCACATAGACATGTTTCCTCCTTGGTCTAATTCTAGGGAAACACTAGAAGCTGGTACCCTTGCCATTTGGCCAGGCATCAGGGATCCATGTAACACCCTCCTTACTTAGAGAAGCTAAATCCTGAAGTGTTGTTCCTGCTCTCTCCCCCTTAAATGCATTATCCTTAAAGGACACTAAATCTAGTGCAGTATCACGTATAGCTACCCAAAACACCATGAAGAGACAGCGCCCTAGATTAAAACAGCTGTTCGTGATATTGGAACCACAGTGAAGGGAAAAAAAAAAAAAGAAATAAAGGATTAAAACTGATACTATTTCTTTTGTGTAACAAGATTGACAATTCTCCATTTTGTTTCAGTTTTCTGCATTTTTTTAGGAAAAAGAAAGTATCTGTCAAAACATTTTCAGTATTTAATTATAAGAAATTTGAACAAATATCTTTCCTTCTTTTGAAGGAAAAAAGAAAAAAAAAAAAAATCAAACCCAGCATTTTTAACCTGCTCCAGCACAGACAAAAAATAATCTCCTCTTTATGCAAAAACATAGGCTCTTACTACATGAATAAAATGCTGCTAAGCATTATAGAACAGATGATGCAAACAAGCACAATTAAGTAACTTCGTATCACGCAGTGGGGGGCCGTGGTAAATACACACCAGACAATTTGTAACTGTGCTCATGTTTAAACATTTTATGGGTCTCTGAGCCCCCAGTTTTAATTTAAACAAATACACACTTCAGTGTATGTAGATAAATAAAATCAAAGTGATAGCCCTCAGTCTGACGGGGCCCGAATGTGAGACACAGTCTACACTAAATAAAAGAATTATTTATGTAGGTAAATAAAATATGGTTGGATTCCTTCTCTGTATGCAGATAACTCTATCCATCACTTTTTTTACGATT
>VZTL01032634.1:4895-50223 GCA_013400535.1 Scopus umbretta
ATATGGAGGATCCCTGGGTGTTCACGCAGTCTCCACTGATGCATGGATTCTTCTCACATTCATCAACATCTGCAAAACACAGACAATATATTTTTATTAAGACATTGGTTGAAAGGTATTCAGGTCTGTAGGTGTATTTTATTGTTGTGTAGTTGGAGAAATAGCATGCTTCAATCTGAAAAGAAAGGGGACACCGCTAAATTCCTAGCAAAAGGATCCCATGTTCTAAGCTAAGCAAGACCTGGGAAAGAGGAGTAAACAAGACAAGGTATTGCATGTGTGAGAGGCAGAGGCCTTATTCCCACACGTCCACATTCCCAGCCCCACTGCAGCCACAGACTTCAACAGAAGTAAAATCCTGTATGCAAGAGACAGCTAATCCTTGCTCCTATCTTCAAGCTCTGGCTGAGTTCCAAAATTAAAGGGCTCAAGAGCCCAACAAGATACTCCTGATGAACTGAAAGAGGACTTGTAAAACTTACTAAGCCAGATATCATGACTGCTGGTGTTTTGGGTTTTTTTTAAGAATAAGTCATTTGCATACTCAAAGAGCTGGTAGCATTTTAAAGAGGTCATTTTTAATCACTAATGAACACAATATAGTCACAGCTTAGTAAAATAAAAAAATCCTTACTTCTGTACAATTTTGCTTGATTAAATACTGTCTTAAAGGCAAAACTGCCGCAAAAATAAGTTTGCAGTTGAAAGCAATTAGTTCTTGGAAGTCTATTTACTGTTTGGGGTTTTTTTTGGAGAGTGGGGGGTGTTTTATTTAAGAACTCAGATTTATTACATTGTGTGGAAAATAATTTTTTTTTCTTTAAAACAAAATTCCCCTCTGTGATTTACAGCAGAAAACCACATACCAATGCATTCCCCTCTAACATCCAGTTGGAATCCTTTGTTGCACTCGCAGCGGTAGCTCCCAGGAGGGGGAATACAGCGTCCATTAAGGCAGAGATGTCGGAACAGTTGGCAATAGTCAGTGAAGTTCACCGGCAAGATCACTGAAATAACAGAGTTGGAAAAATATTTTAATAGTTCATCATAGTAATTTTTGGTAATCTGCAACTTGTGCAGCATTTTCCATTAAAAGTCAACATTTACCTTCCATCACAATGTGAATTACACAGTAAAATCAGCACTGGGAGAGAGAAAACAGCACTTTGACTCTTAGAGATTTGTCAGAAAACAGCTAGCGACCACTGATTTTTTCATTGTGGCAAGTTTGATCCCGTTTTCCTCTTTTGCAGGACAAAAGAGGACCAAGTCTGCTCATACCTAGTGGTAAAGTGGGTACGTGGCACTACAGGGACTCTATTAAAAGCCTACAGTAGCAAAGAGCAGGCAGACAGGTTCAGCTATCTCCATTTTCATAGATAGCAGAGTGAGAGGAGGGCAGGGATAACGCTGGAAGGTATGCCCATATGGTTTTTGGCAGGCAGACACGAGCTGGCTCTGTCTGTGCTCCCAGCTGACCAGAAGCTGTGCAGCTACGTCAGCGCAGTGTCAGGCCCGAGTTTTTTGCCTCTTAGGCTTATTAGCTCAGCTTGGTGCTGAACCAAGACTAAATAGTTTCAGCTGGTGCCAGTGCAAGCAGAGCTTACTTGCATCTGCACAGAGCATGGGCAAAACGAACTTGTGTTTACTTGCAAAAGAGTATGTGGCTATGCCAAATGACTTCAGGTGGCACATGCCCTACTATATGGGCATGTAGTAAATTCCCTGAGCAAGGGATAGAATAAAGAATATATCTGTATTCTGCTCTGGCTTCCTCCTTGCTTTAGAGAAACTTCACCTATCCATGCATATCACTGAAAAAGTTCTTTCTTTGCATTGGGTCAGCCCCAGTGTCCAGCAGACTAGTATTTTTTTCAGTACATTTCCTACCTGGCCAAAAAAGAGTGAGGAAAACAACCTGAAAGCAGCTGCTTTCTCCCAGCTGTGCTCTTTAATGTAAGTAACTATCACAACCTGGTCAAAGAGCTGTTCACATTCCTCAACGTTGACATGCAGCAAAACTCACAATAGTCTTAAAATAACAGTAATGTAACCACTACAATACATAGGCCTCAGTACAGACAGTGAGGATGTAATTTTTGAATCTTGTCTTAATCAGGAAAACACTACCAATGAGGTCCACTTGTTGTAAGATACATGGTAACCAGGCTACGATTAGAAGGACATCCAGAGACTATACACCCACATAAAGTAAGCAAAGATACAAACAGCTGAAAGGAGCACATTGCTCCTGAGAAGTGCATTTTTTTTGAAGAAGCTAAATGCAGATGGTGCAGGGAAAGATTTTTCTTTCTTTCTTACCATGAGGTGGTGGAGCTCGAGACGGATAGACGATTTCTGGCTGTTGAGGAGGGTAAACACCAGGAAGGAGTGGTGGAGGGATGACGTCAGGACGGCCTGGAGGAAGGTCAGGTCTTGCTGGCAGCAGAGCAGCTACTGTGCACAATTTGCGATACTCATCTGAAACATAAAAACATTAATGCTGTTTTAGACTCTTGTAGCCTTTCCATTTAATCCAACTCTCCCCCTTTTTGCAGTGTTTCAGGTTAGCAATAACAAACCTTAAATAATCTGGAAAACCTGAGCCTATATGTTTTCTTCCTAGTAACAAGCTTTGTTCAGTGAATTGAGTCATTAATCCATAGGAGGATATCAATACTACTTGTCAGAAGACTGCTCATAAACAGATAACACAACTGAAGTTCTGGATGTGAAATTGAAGAGTTGAGATGAGGACCTGATCTTAATCTACTTAGTCTTCTTTCAGGCAAAATCTTTGATGAACTCAGTGGGAAGTTTACCTAAAGAAGGACTTTTGGACTTGATCCCAAGTTAATTTAATTCAAAGCTTGCCACAGAGTTAGAAAAATACTGAACAGGGAAAAAAGCCCAGTTTCAACTGGATTTCTTAAAAGTTAACCTTCTAAAACAAAGAAATATAAATATAAACAATAAGGCAAAACCAATTAGAGAATGAATCCACTAACGCTATTTCCCTGTGAAAATGAAGTTTGCCAATAAAAGCAGAAACCAAATGAGGTGCAGTCTAAGGAGTGTAGACAAAGAGAAACAGAGTCAGATCCACATGGAGTTCATCCTTCCCCAGATGATGGGAAAATTATCTATTTTGCTGTAAGCACAGTCTATGCTGAGTGTTATGCATCCTCCTATTGTTATCTCTATTAGTGGCATCTGCCCTACTGCCCCACTTTTCCTCCTGCCCTCATCTCTTTTGTCTTTGGGAAATGCGAGTTTGGAACTTGCAATCCAAAGAATGCATGCAGAGTATCACAATTAAAGACCACATTTCCAGCTGACCTAATTCATGCCCACAATTTGTGTGTACACAAATAACTATTTATGCAGCCAATATCTTTGAACTTCAAAATTTTAAAAATATGGCTCAACAGGGGAGAGGAATTATATAATGAAAACAAAATGCTAGAGATGCATGAATTCTTGAAACAATATAAAAAATGAGAACTGAAAAATCAATTCAGTGTTGGGAGAACTAAGCTGGATATTTCAGACTTCAACACTTTCATTTCACTTCTACTTCCACCTGTAAAACACATTAGAAGCTCTTCCCAAATCACTGAAGATTTGTTAAATAAACATGGTAGCCTAAAGTTCTGCTTTTCCCCGATTATGATCTTTGCATTTATTTTAATGCTCTTAGGTGATCAGTTTGTTTCACGTGTCACTGCATTTCCCTCTATTGTTCCTTAGAGTTACTTTAATCTTTAAACAATTCCCAAGAAGATTTTACTGTATTGTATTTTGTTTATTTGACTTTCCTAGCTTTCTATTTTGCCTACTCATATGTAAGCTGAATCTACTCTCAATCAGTGGTCGACCTGTTATAAAACAGAGACATTCAGAAGAAACAGTGTCTGTGCATGTATATACACAAATTGCAATATGCAAATGTTTGCTAATGATGGTGGATTTAATAGTCAATTCTCTAATCACACATTCTCTATAACCCACTGATCAGTCTTTGTGAAAGAAACAATACCGTATTTCTTTTTTACTCTAGATTGGTAATGCCCAGTTATCCAAAGCCAATCCACCAGGAGCCTAGGCCTTCCATGCAAAAACAAGTCACGGCCTTGGGGCTGCCCATCGGCTGAATGGAATTAGCACACATGAAGGGACTGCTGAGGTGAGAATTGAACACACACACACACAGCTGGATGCCTGAGATACCACTTTTAAAGTATTTATAGTGTCAGTGGTAAACCCTGTCATTCCACATAAACAATTATTGCTGTGTTATGCAAAAAAAATACAGTGCAAGCCTTTTTTATTGCAACTTTAATCTCCATGTATAATTTCTAGCAATAAACAGCCTATTTTATAGTAACATCTGGGTCTGGTGCCCACACTGAAAATGCAACTGCTTGGTTACATTACGCATCTAGTGCTCCACTTCATATTGCAGTAAATTTCCATTTCAGAGTTAGGGAGACTTTGGGCCACTGACAGCTCTAAATTCCTCATCTTGCTTTCTCAAGATACATTAAGGAATAACTGAACTTGATTAAATAATGACAGCAATGCCTTACTTACATGTAAGGCCTTTCAAAGAATTTCAAAGCACTTTTGAAAAGAGTAATTTATAGTCTCAATTTATATCCCAAGTCAGGGGGGGGAAGAAAAAAAAAAAAAAAAAAGTGGCATGTAACCATGATCTGGAAGACCTTGCATGGATTTATGAGTCAGGAAGTCCTGGGTTCTAGCTCCTTCTCCACCGTGTCTCTGTCTGCAGCCCTGGCCAAATTACTTCACTTTTCCACCCAGTTTATTCACCAGTTAGATATGAATAATTAGAAAGTATGTAAAGAAAATAGGGACCGTGTTAAGACTGAAAGCTTTCTCCATGTCTTCCTATTTCAGATGAGCATCAATAGATTACACTGTTTTGTTAGCATTATTCTAGCCAGTCTTGGACATTTAACATGTTTAAATATTATTAATGAGATAGTGACAGAACCAGGAAAAGTCTTCCAAGAGTTCTGATCATAGATCTCTGCTCCAGTATTACGCTGTTTCACTCAAAGGATTAAAAATAAGAATAATAAACACTCCCATACATGACCTCTGACGACTTCTTCAGTTACACTGCTGTAGTGTTATGACCCCCACTCCTCCCCAAACTCTGCGCCTCCCTTGAGCTCCTCCCATCAATCCTTAAGCTTGTGTTCTTCTTTTCTAAAGCATTTCACTAGGTCTCCAGTCCTAAACAATCTCAAAAACATCCTTCCTCTACTCCCTCACACTTAGTTTCACAATCTGCTCACCATCTTCTCTAAATTCAAATCTCACATTATCTGGGGATCTCAGTACACAGGGAGGCGATAAAGTACAGCACATTTTGGTAGCAAACAGAAATTATGTTCCGTGTCAAACTTCAGGAAATAAATGGCACCTCAGAAAGCTAGATATAAGAGGAAGGAAACCCCAGTTTTCCAATGAGAATGAAACTGCAGAGGGAATAAGGATCTATTAGAAGGCTCTGGAGGAAGCACCTTGAGCCTGAAAAGAATGTTGAAGACAAAATCTGGACCACATAAGGTCAGAATAACCAGGCTACAAAACATTAATTAGCAACAGATAAAAATCCTTTGTTTATGTCTGCTTGCCCTAGCCTCCTGGGGTCCTGAACAACCTGCCATAGAAAGCTGTGCTTTGTGCAGGGGGGTTGGACTGACAGATCTCCCAAGGTGCCCTCCAGCCTCAACCATTCTGTGTAGTTCTTTAATGAAAACATATGAATAAAAGAAAATCACTGCCTAATTCAGTGTTCAACCATGCTCATAAGAACACAGGTGAATTCATACCAGTGGATCTGATCGGGCACATTTCAGGAGCGGTGGCTGCACCAGAAGACCAGCATCGCCCACTGTCACAGCAACACTGCATTTTGGACAAAGGCTGGGGGAGCTGATTGCCACAGCGCCCGTTGGTCAGAGAAGAGAAGCAGTATCCAGGACGCACATCTACCAAGAGAAAGAAATGGATATGTAATCATTAGTCCAATGAGGAATATGACTTTCACAAAAGGGAAAGGTCCCGTTTTTCTTGGTGGATTACATTATTGATGACATAGTGCTTGCACCATTACGACAATCAGAAAACCAGAAAGATCTGGATTCAGGTGTAACACCTCCTGTGAGAAAGCTGAAGTGAAATATGGAATAGCAATGAATTAGTGGAGGCAAAAATAGAAATGTGTATTCAGTATGCAATAAAATATGCTTCTGTGCCCCCAAAGAAAAACTGCAGCGTCATCTCTCTTAAAGACAGTACCAGATCAGTTCTGTTTAAGCTTTGATTTGAAAGCCACTGATGTACAGCAATAAACTCACAGCACTGAGCTCTCAAAGCATTAATTCATTTTTCATTAGTCATGGCTTCCCCAGCTGAAGTATGTAGTGATTTGACAAGATATAAGCTTGCAGGCAAGAAAGAGCAACACAGCTTTAAGTGGTGCCATCACATTGTTTATGAAGTTGTGCTGGCTTCCTGTCTGAAAAGGGAAAGCACGTGCTGTACAAAGAACGTCCTGTACCCAGATTTCATACACTCAGCTCTAACAGCATTACACAGAGATCCCCCCAGCTTAGCAAAGGGAGAGAAAACATGGATGGGAGGGGGAAACAAAAAAATAATCTTGTGATACAATCTGAAGCTCTGAGCAATTGTTTCATGGTATGTCACATCACGTCAAACTCAATATAAGCTGCGGTGTGATTTGATGCTACATGATAAATCAGACGAAGTTTGTTTCTAAAATGGACAAACATTTGCTGTCAAAATGTAGAATAAAAAGTTGCAGATATAACCTTACACCAGCAGACACCATTCCCTAAAGAAACAGTATCTCAGTTATCCAGGGCATGGTGGATTCATCTGTCTAATAACAGTTCTTTCCAGAGTTTACTAGCTATTCTAGTGGATATAAAAAAAAGCAGGGAAGTTTCTTATTATTTTGAGGAAATTGATATATAGTGATATGTTGGGAGAGTCTGTGATGGTTCTGCCTTTCATTAGCTGGAACCCTGAACACGGATATTACTGGCAGTACAGCTAAAAGAGTCAGTTGGCCTTTGCTTCCAAACTTTAGTTAGTTCACTTGTATTACCATATAACGGAAATCTGAAACAGAGAAAACGAAATCTACTCAGTTCTATTACTGGGCCTCCATTTTCTCCTGGTACCCAACTAAACTGCCAAATGCATATACTCCTTAATCTAAGATTTTTAAAATAAAATAAAACTCTGATGCAAAATGTTCCCCACTGCATCTGTTATAATTTTGGTCTTCACATGGAGTGGAGAGACATTCAGATACTTGGTGTGATGGTGGAGTAGATGGCAAGGAAGTACTCTAACAGACCCTATCATCATCCTCTGTAATGCATCCTTCTCAGTTTTGGTCAGTACCAAGTTTTGAAACATTTAAAAGCAGTAATGGGCAGAAGTGGAAAAAGGATCTACTCAGGATCTGTGCAAGCACACGATGTGCCATAAAAAGGTGAACACACAGCAAACATCTTTGTTTACCTATAGGTGTAAGAGCTTATCCAAAAGCCACATCATTTTCAGAAAAAGTATGTTTGTTAGAAAAATACCAAATCTTTCAATATTCCTAATCAGAAGTGATTCTTTTTTTCCTCTTTCATTTTCTGTTCCAAATGGTAAAACATGCAAATAAGGGCAAGAACAGCAGGAAACAACTTTTTTACTGTTTCAGCTTTTAATATTTTAACATTTTTCACTAAAAAAATACAGTATTTTGAAAAAGCAAAAAATCACCACGAAAATAGCTTTCAAGAAAAATGTGCCTCAAAAAGAAAAGAAAAGAAAAAAGCCATTGAAAAATTAACACTGACCAAACAAATTTATGCCAGCTGGAAGTATGGGCTAGCAGCTTTCTTCATAGCACTCCTCATGTACTTGGGTTGAGATGTCCTGCTCTTGTTTCTGCTCTTCAGCTCTAGCAGATATTATCTTTGCTTTGTCTATTCTAATTTTTAAGGTTTGTAATAATGGAACTCCCGGGTCTTCCTTCGGATGTTTGGCTCCAATGCTGCTCAGTTTGAGTCCCATAAGGGATACATTTCTCAGAAGCACTTCCTCATCTCTAAGAGAATAGACACGTTCAGCTAACACTTTTCACTTAAGACAGGCATGTTGTAATTAAATCAAGATTACATGTTTTGCCCAGCTCAAATACAGATTTGGGCTCCCTTCTTGTTAATATGGCAAGTATGCAGCCTGCATATTAGACGTGAATCCAAAATATCTGCAGATAATTAACAGTGCTTCCCATTTAGCACGTTTTGCCTTGGACACAAAGCCAAAATTGTAATGATGGCTCACAGTCTGGTATATTACTTCACATAGCCTGTCATCATTTAAATACCCAATTTTTTAGCTGAATTATTTCAGCCTACAAATACAGTGGATAAAAAAAGTCTGGAAAACTGCAGGAATATGACATGGGTGTGAACGCAGGGCAGTCCCAACTGAGGAATGACTCTAAAAAGTAAAAAGCAAATGGAAGTTGTGCATCTCTAGAAATTTTTTGTTGCAGAAAGGTGAATCTCCTTCATAAATATTAAGTACAAGCAGCAATCTATGATTTAATGATCCACAGTCATTTAGGAGCTATTAATCTGAAGCAATAAAAGCAACTCCCACTGGCATTTTAAGTGTACAGTACGGATCCGATCTACCAAAATGCTGTTCCTGATAATGGAAGAAATACAGTTCATTTCTCACAACCTGCAGAAATACAATGGCACCATTCAAAATTAATCATAACTCAAACTACTTCCAGATCTCTTGGGGAAGTTAATATCATTTGATACTTTTGTCTGCAAAGTTGTTTTTTGGTTTGGTTTGGTTTTGGTTTTTTTTTTGGTTGGTTGGTTGGTTTGGGTTGGGTTCCCCCCCCCCCCCCCAGTTTTTTCCCAAATTCTTTTCTACCAAAGGTACTCAACACAGGGTGCTCTCTTGAACCCCAGTGCTGGCACTGTGTATGAGCCTTTAAACAAGCCAAAACTGAGGAAATAAACCTTTCAATTGATTCTCAAATTACAGTAATTGCTCAAAATCAGGACTGGCAGTGAAAAAAGAAATTACTGAGTAAAAATGACAAAAAAAAATTTAATTGAATACTTGACCTGCCTCAGAGCAGGCTGTAGGCTTCCCAGAAGCAATAAGCGCTAACACTACTCTTTCGTGCCTTTGGCACTGCAGTGGTGGTCATTTAATTCAGAGTCCTTTGGTTCCTGGTCTAGCCTTTGGAAGACAGGTTTTGCTCTGCAACAGTGAAAGACTGAAAGAACAGCACTGCCAAATCATCAATCGTGAAATCAGATACAAATGTCCCACACCCAGCTTATCACACTACTTCCTTTAATGGAAAATATCTGCATTAAGGTCATAACACTTGGAATGAGGAAAGAAAAGCTGTTTGGGGTGATTACCTTCTTTCTTAAGTATATTTGCTTTTCTAAATGACTGCTGAATATAACATGGACTAAATCAAAGACAAACATGAGAGCAAGAATATCAAGAAGATGTGTTAAACAACTTCTGCCTATTTTAAGGCAACAAATATGGCATAACAGAAAAACTGTAGTAAGAAAAATTAAAGGGAAGGTCACAACAAAGAGGGAAAGAGGAAACACGTCCTGCAAACAGAAAACTCATTTCAGAATACCTATATAGGCACACGATGTACTTCTATATAAAAGAAGGATTTTAAGGTCATGCGTTGAAATACGTTTCTGGTACACTGTCGCCCATTTTAGATATTCATGAATGTTCATGACACCTACTGTCTTCTTATTTACAGGATTCTACTCACCTATGCACTTTAAGCCATCAGGAGCCGTATAAAACCCTGGAGGACACTTGCAGAAGTAACTGCTAACTGTGTTTGAACACTCTCCTCCATCACAGATTCCAGGAATGGTGCTGCATTCATCAATATCTTCAAGGCAAAAACAGAAGCAGGGGCACGTTAGCTAAATTAGTTCTGGTAGGAGAATAGGTATTTTATAATTAGTATTAATGATCAAGTATGGTCTGAGACCCCTCCTAACTTATGTACTAGGGACATAATCAGCAGTTTTGAATCAGGATCTTTTGTTAGGCGTCTTATAAACAGAAGTGAAACAGAAGCTAAGAAAATATTGTATCTGCAAATTGCAAAGAGCCAGAGAGTTTGTTTTACTGCTTAATAATGATGGGTGAAAATTTTAAACTGCAGAGGGGAATTACTAACTGTAAGTAGACCATAACCCCTCCGGTTTAAATTCTGCACAGTACAATTAAGAAAACTGTCATGGGACTTGTAATGACCACAGTGATCAGGAACTTAACTGTTATGCCTCATGGTATCTCCAGCAGCACAGCATCTCCTGGCACCATACTGAGGCAATGGTTCAATACTGGCTCACAGGGAAGCGCAGCACCTACTGAATTGCCCATCCTTCTTACCGCACTTGGGTTTTTCTTGGAAATCCCCCATATACAAGCATGGAGCAGTGAGGCGCTGTTTAACTAATGCAATCAGACAGGATTATAGCTCAAAGCAGGATGACGACAGGCAACAAAAATTACCTTTCCTGGCTTTCTCCGCTAAGTGAATGTTCTGAAGTTTCAACAGATTTCTAGACAGTAACTGAAATATCTACTGCAGAAGTCAGGCAATGTCCATAATTTCCCTTAGATTTTGTCAGTAATTTTAAAATAAAAGGCCATGTCATGATTTTCTTCACTAACAAATCTCAATCCATATTTTAAATCATCATCACAGATCCAATGCAGAAAAACTTTCAAAGTCTGCGGAAAAAAACCCTAACAAATACCTTCTTATACCTGATCACAGCTGCATACATGAACAGAGGGAACTTGAAGAGTTTCTTCCACAGCTAGGCACTTATGTTATCAACAGTCATGTGAATAACAACCTATGCCAGCCTCAATTGCTCCTTAATTATCATCAGTAGCCCGCCTGTGATGTGTAGTTACTTTCCCCCTGTTTTCCAGTGACTGTCTTAACAACGCAGCTGTATCTACTTAGCACTGCTCTCATCTTCTAGGAACCTGGAGTCCAGCTGAGCTTAAAAACAGCTCACTTTTTTCTATGGTACCTACAAGAAGAATCAGCAAAGCAGAGCAGAAAGGGAGGTTATTCTCCAGAGTGATCAATGATAACTGCCTATCATGGCCATCTACAATCACCCAGTTGCTCTCCTGACAGGGAGAATCCAGCCAGAAATAGTGGCATCACAGGACTCTATCCAACCTCTCCTCCAGAGATCTACAGATAGACAGATGGCTATAATAATGATTTCACCAACCACAAAAATTTCTGAGATGAAATACTGCAACACCACCCAACACGCCAAGGCAAGGAGTAAATAATACTGTAGTCATTAAAAATGATTGGAGGAATTTAAATGTAACGCCTAAATTGGAATTTGGCCCCAACAGATGGGGGAACACCCAAAGTCCCAAAGGACTGTTAAAGAGTGTTTCAGCAAATAAAGAGGATCTCTGTTGGACTGTGAAGATGGTAATACAAAAATTCAGGAATATAAAAATTATCACTTCCTCTTCCCCTAGGTAAAGCACTGGATGCTTTAATGCCTTTGTGGCCCCTTGCCTTTGCAGGAAAGGAGAGGAGGAACTGGGGTGGCATACAGAAAAATAGACCTTGCAGACCAACCCATCCTAAGTAGAGTGGGGCCTCGGGCCCCCCTGTTCACGCATTCCTCCCCAGCATCTTGCTAGCTGTCGTGATGTGGGTCGCATTCCTCACTTGGGTGTGTGAGAGGGGTGTGACTTTTTGTTCAGTGCTACTTCAAGGGTGTTGCCAAAGCTTCAAGTCCGAGTGCCCTGGGAGCACCACTAAGAGACTTCTGGCTTCTGCGCCAGGATTATACTCCACAGGAGTCCCAAAAGTCTCAGTGACAAAAAATGTGGAAATTGAATTTTGGTCTGAATAAAGCCTTTAATTAACAGAGAAAAATGCAGTCGTAAATGGATCAGATTCAAGCATTTTCTGACTCAAATTCACCAATGTTTATCTTAAAGTCAATGTTGCCACTGTTTATATAGAGTCCGACCTTTTTAAAAGCAAACTCATCACTCTTTATTTTTGGGTTGAGCCTAACCCAAACAGTATTTCACTATTTATATTAGTGTTGACATTCATATAAGCAACATTGTAATTGTTAAGTATGCAAGTTTTATAAAGGTGAGTATACTCAAGGTACTTGCAGACATGTATGTCACTCCTGGAAAAACTACTACTCCCAATCACCGCAAAAAAGTATTTACCTCAGCACTAACGTAACTGGAAGAGGAATGGTTATGTGAAGCAGTGAAATAATGTAACACTTAAAATACAGTTTTCCACCAGCTTTGCTAATAAAGAGAATTTTGGCCAACACACCTCATTTCCCATCTTGTTGCGCTGTCTCACTGTACCTGATGATTTCTATCATGATGTTACTTTAATGGGGACCCACTGAAAAAACAGTACTGGTAATTCAGCACGTAGCTCCCAGTTCTACTAAATCAGTAGGACACATTACAGCTGCCAGAAGTCCTACTTGCTGGACAGGAAGTTAAACCAAGCGCATGATCAGATGTTAATTATTATGTATTAGAATTAATTACAGTTAATTACTATAAGGCAAATACCTTGTCTTATATTGGAAATTTCAACTTAAAACTCAAAGGAATAATTTAAAAGAGCAGAATGGATATGCTGTTGTTAGGTGACTGTGCTCTTAACTGTTGAATTGCTATCCTATTTCATGCCACTGGTATAAGGGTGCTACTTTTAAGTCTTTGAATTGCACTAATACCTACACAGCTTTAACTAAAATTGCTTGGTACACGCAATATGATGTACTGAAAGTAAGTCTCTGTCTGCTAAGGTTTGAAAATTTACAGGTATGGAATCGAAGAAAGAAAACTTCATCTACCTTTGCAGACAGGCAATCATTCCAAAGGGATTTCACAAGAAAGAGCAGGAAATTTGTGGCAGGACTGAGAACAAACCAAGCTATCTCAGGTTCTTGGGTCTAGTCCCTCAACTATCACCAAATGCAGGCTCTGAAGATGGTGGTTGCTTGGGGGTTTTTATTCTTTGTTTAGGTTTTTGGGGTTTGTTTTTTTTTAAACACAATTCAGCAATCGAAAAATAACATAGAAATGTTTATACAACGCAGCTTATGCAAGCCTACATTTCTCAGTTTTTCGAGTACTAACACTTAGCAAGGCACATGGGAAGTCTTTCTTATTCACTATGTTCTTGGTACTTCATCCACAGAAGGCAAGGCTAGCAATGTTGTTCTACCCTAAAGGTGGGTTACTTTCTGCCAAAACCATTGGCAGTCAATATGAAAACCATGCTGTGTACACGCTCTTCTGAAATTGATTTCCCTAACCTTCAATTAAATTATAAAGTTTTGCGTGAAATAGGGATTTTTCTTTTGAAATTCATCTAAAGTGACCAAAAAATTTTGAGTGCTTTATTAAAAGCACCTGATGCAAGAAAGGGTGGTGGATGCACACCTTACTCTCACAGTCACACGTCTTTTTGATATTGAAAGTTGGCACTCCAAAATCACTAACCAATTATAAAACTTATCTGCTCAAATTAGTTTAATTTTTGTCTAATGATTGGAAGGAGAATCAGTTGTAAGAGTTTAATCATTACCTGGATTTCACTGTAAAGAAGATGATGAATCAAAACTGTGCAATTGACACATTTTAGTACTATGTTGCTTATGCATCCAAAGTTCTCTTAAAGCAAAAGAGACATCTATGCCTTATTATTGTATTACAGAGGGAAAAAATACTATCAAATCACAGTTAAAAATTAGCAAGATTCCATAATCACACACTGCAAATTTCCACACTAATATCTAGCACCTGCTGTACTTCCAAAATACGATGACCAATACGGAAAGATTAAGTGTTTGACCTTCTTTAACATCTGCAACTGTAAGGATGAGTTTAGAGCATAGTCCCACAGTCTTCACTCAGCAGTGTCAAACTCCCATTAATGTTAAATACAGTTTACCTGAGTAGGAGAAATGTGTTGAACCTTCCAGTCTTTTTGGTTAAAAGATCCACAGAGAGACATGCGCCTCAAGCATTTCTAAAGAAACATACTGGTTTAAAAGTATTTTTAGTTTTAATGTTTAATTTGTTTCAGATGTACCTTTAAGTCTGTAAAATGTTATGTGAATAAAAGGCTGGAAAAAGCTGCAGGGCCAATATTTAGGATTCTCTGGTTTAGAAGGAGAAAGGACCGTTATTCGTATTTGTTGTGAAGAATGTTATTTGCATATTCAAGGAAAAAGAGACTGGAAAGTTTCTTACATACTTCTAAACAAAGTTGGCCCCAAAAAGAAGACTTTCCCCCCTTTGCTTTCAGAAAAAAGTTCTAAAAGTTCTTACCATCACATTTTTGTGTCACTTCATTAAACTTGTGTCCAGCTGGGCATTTGCACTCAAAAGATCCAACAGTATTAATGCAATTTCCCCCTTGACAGATCCCAGGGATGGCTTGGCATTCATCCACATCTATCATATAAAGAAGGAAAAAACACCCACTTTTAATTCATTTCTCAAGAACAGCCATAATAATTTGTCTACACAGAAATTACAGTAAATACACCTAAATCCATTCTTCACCCATCACAATATTATGATACTTGTTTGTGAAGACAGACATTAATTTTGTAATTATTCTATGCAAAGTATGATTAAGTACAGTACTCTAAATATTTTCTACAAGAAATCACATGGTTATTATTGTTACAGACATTAAACATGTAACTGCTAGTGCTTTGTTTTTCCAAAACATATGGGGAATGGTGTGCAGAGAACACAGCCTGCCAAAAGCCAGGCTCCTTTAAAGTATCTGGAGCTGGGCACCCAAAATCATTTGCCCCTTTGAAAATCTTGGCAATTCCATACAGTGCATAGCCCACCAGCACAGAGATGCAGGAGCCGTGGAGGAGCAGTGTGCAACGTGCATGGAGGGGGCCTCATGGAGAGGCATGGGGAATGGCATAGTCATTATTGATGGAAATGATGAACTCATCACTCCAGTAAGATCAGCACCAATGACCCTAAGCTGTGATTAGGATTTGAATGAAGAAGTTTCAGAGCCATAATTAATGTCTCAGGAGGAATTATTAATGATCTACTTAGACATTCATAAATTTGGAGGGTTTCTTCCCCTTTATTTCTCTCTCTTTGCTTTTAATTTTTTCACTCAAGAAAATGAAACAACAAAGATGATATCACAGGCTAGATAGGAAGCACAAGACAAACATTTTCAAGAGGCCCCAGTTTTTGGCTTCACAGCTATTTTAGCACAACAACACGTGTCTCGTCACTTAAATGCAAAAGTGTTGCTACGGCTTAGTAACACTTAGAGAAAAGAGACTAAAGGAGGAGGAGTGGCATTGCAACAGGAGACAGTGGAGGTCTGGCTCACAGTCCCCAGGGGCTGCCCTGTGTCTGCTGCTCCCTGTCCTTCCGGAGCAAACTGAGCACTCGCCACTCTCCAACCCAAACACCCGTGCTTCCCCCATCTCCCCAAGGAGTACCAGCTCCTGCTGGTAAAACCCGATTTCTTGAATTCTTGTTCTTGGGCTTCGCACTAGGATCGGTTTCAACACAGGGACACAAGCTGAAGGAGATGACGCCTTCAAATCTCCCTTTATAAATCCCAGAGAGCCAGCTGTAATGTGCCTTGTAGTCTGAAAAGCAAAGTATTATGTCTGTACAAAAGGCCAAGTGGAAATTTCCCTGGGAGCCACAAGTAGGAACTTTCAGGATATGCCAAGGGGCATATCCGTACCACATCGCAGAGCGTAACATAAAGATCCCCAGGCCGACTGAAGCGGGTCGGGGGGTGCAGCAGCAGAGCCAGAGCAGCGCTGCGCCTGAGCTAACTGCTGGGCTGGGAGGCCCAGAGACCTAGTGCAGCCTGCGCACCCTCGACACAGCCGCGGTGCTGCAGCGGCTCGAGCTACGGCGATGTGCTGTGCTGTAATAACAGCAATCAGCCGGACTTCATGGCACTGTACTGACTTTAAAAAAAAAAAATTAAAAAAACAGAAGTCATGCTCCTGAGTCACGACGTCTGTTTCAAAATCCCACCTTTTGGCTTTCATTTTCCTCCTTTGCATCTTTAAAAACTTCAGCTGTGATATTAATTTAACTATCGGCCAGACAGACAAAGTCAAACTGGGCAGCGATATTCTATTTACTTTTTAAAATAAACTTGCCCTCCCCTACGTTTTATTTTTTCTGACTTCTGCACACAATAATAACGGTTCCTTTTTCTCTTCAGGGAACCTGGATTTTATTTAACCTGCTTTCCTTTATTTAGATTGAATATGGATGTGAAATCCCTGAAATGTCTTCAGTCTGAATGGATGTTATCTGATTTCAAAAAGACTGGATTTAGGTACAATTGCATGAAAAATAAAGCTAATATGTAGTTCCACAGAAGATCTGTTGAAATTATGAACACATTACAAGAGAAGGGAAAACTGGAAAGTACAAGTCAAACATACAGGGCCAAAACTGTGTTGGCACTGCATCCAGATTAGCATAAATGTAGCTGCATGCTAAGAAATGTGCAGCAAGCAGAAGTAGCCTTATTCCGAACTGCACAAACCCACTGGAGAGGTCACTACAGCTTTTCTGTGACACAAACAAGGATATAACTAGGTGTGGCATGAGTTCAGGGGTGTGGGCCACATATTTATGCACATAAGAGTTCAGAAGTGTCCAGAACCTTGATTCACAGATTTCTGCACAATTTAGTTCTGACCTTTACAGTGAGAGGGGGGAACAGAATGGCTGGGGTCAAAATACGTGCACATTATGGCGGCATACACAAATACGCCCATCTCGAAGTTCATCATGCCTTTCTGCAGGCACCAACCAGGACTTGGTCAGTGACAGAAGATATCTACGTTTTTTAATGTAATGGAATGCCTTGAAGTCCTTCATAGGAATTTCATGATTAAATACAATTACTCATAGATTTATAATCTTTATCTCCTCTATTTTCAAAAATATTGTAACTTATTAGAAAATGTTAGACAGATTGAAATAAACTAGCCCCAAAGATACGGTCCTGGGAATTTACAATCCACATCAGTTTAATACATAGCTGCCCCTGTTAACTTTCTCCTGTTTCCTGCCAGACATCCAGACAATAAAAGAATTTATACAGCTGGAAGTATTAGAATAAAAGCCAAAAGCAGTGTAAGGACTTTCTACGGTAAGGCATGCTCAGAAAGAAGTAAGCAACATCTGGGTGGATTTTACGATTTGAAACAAATGCAAATGCATTTCCAAAATTATATAAAATATATAATAGGGCATTTCAAATGGCATGACACGCACTTTTCTCCAGGTCAAAGCAGTGTAGCTCGAGACATAAGACACCCGAGATGAATCCAAAATCAACACATTTTAGTTAAAAATCCCACACCAGATCACCGGATAAATGGAACAGTATTGCTACAGATTGATTATTGCATGTTTTTGAAACAGAGTAAATTCCTCCACGGAATGATCGAGTGGTACACATAGAAGAACACCATTACAGAACCAAGGGAAAGGGCTGCTGGCAGTGAGAAATTCATTAAGATGCTGGCTGCTCTCACATGACCTAAGTTACTAGTGTACTCACTTGAACATCAGGCAGTCACTGAATCATGAAGTAATGCATCTGACAACGTTTTTCCATTCTTCACACATATAGCTGAGAATGGCTTCGGACAGGTTATTCACAGCAGTGTAACTCAATTAAGATTAATCCAGTAACAATTTCAGCAGCTTTTGGGGAAGCTTTGCTGGTAACGTACCTTGACAGGCCCCAGTTCGAATGTTTGGAATGAAGCCTCGGCGGCAGGGATGCGGCTGGGCAGGACACATTTCACAGGGGTGGCCCCATGCTCTCCCAACTGTTGCACAGCAAAGGGTTTTTGTGCAGACTATTCCACTGAGCTGCCCCTGGCACATCTGGTTGGTTATCAAAGTGAAGCAGGGGCCGGTCCTGTAATCTGTGCCAAAGACAGGAAACCTAATCAGCATCACAATAAAAATACACAACAAAACTCGTAATAAAGCAAAACAACAGCACATTTAGGCAAGTCTTCTGCACATAGATTGCCCATCAGCCCAACATTTTTACTTAGCAGTGTTCTGCAGAGGACTTTTCTCAAGTTCTCTTTTCATTCAAATCCACTGAAAATAAGCAGCTCAATAAATACATTGTGACTATTTTACCAGGAGTATTATATGCTTAAGATTCTGCAGGTCCCCTTTGCTACTTGGTTTAACTCCAGTAATAATCTTTGGGAGGTCTTTTCATCAGTTTGTTTTAAATATTCAGTGCATTAATTAAAATAATAGTGATAAAAGTGTTAGGATATGTTTATTTCCACAAGTGTTGTTCTCACATGAGCCTCAAGCAAAGACAACACAGACTGCAGGAAGTTTTTTGAGGACAGTTTTCACTGTTATTCAGGCATACACTATACCAGATATGTGGGTAAGCTTTGCCTACAGCTGAATGGAGGGCATGTGGAACGCATCTGCTTTGATTTGTTTATGGTAGGACAGGCCACTTAGCCAACAGACAGAATTAAACTAAGATGTTAATAAAATACTAGTAGGCTTTATTTTGTTCCATTCTCCAAGGGCAACAACCAAACAGTGGTACTGCCAACTCCTGCTGTCTCCTCTACATCCGGGGTGCACACTCCAGTTAATTCTTCACAACTGACCCTAAAATGTTTTTCTGTTATGGTGCACCAGGACAGAGTCCAGCATCCTGTGAGCGTAGCCAGCAAATTATGAACCTGATGTTTGTCTGTACTGAAATAGTTACCAGGTGCCTAGCCAAGGTCACTAAGTAATCCACACTGCCGTATAGTCATGACATTATAAATTCCTCCAATTTTCGTGCCACTTCCAAACTTTGTTTCCACCAAACAATAATGTTTCCACAAAACCATTGATAAATAGTGTTAAATAGGGCAGAAGTAAGAATGGATGCCTTTCCCACCTGCCCCATCTCCCCACAGCAGGTGCACCTTGAAACCCATCATTTAACTAATCTTCATTCCAATCCAGGGATGCTATGTCCATATGCTGTAATTCTGCTGATTAATCAAGCCACTCCTTGATAGAACAAAATGGCTTAAAGAAATTCTGTAAGCTATACAATAGTGCTATATTGTTACTATCATCTTCATCAATTAAACGTGATCTTCTCAGAAAGGATATCAAGTTAGTTTGAAAGACCTATTTCTGATAAACTTGCACTAAACGACACTAAACACCATTTACTCTTCATTAACTGTGTATTACAACCTGTAATTGCTATTCATTCTTTTGCCTGTTTAACAGACCTATAATCACCCAGATCATCTCTTTTCCCTTTAAAATACTGGAACAATAATAATTTTCTTCCAGTCTCTGAAAATTTGTCCTCTATTTCCAGATTTAAGGAGAATTAACCTGCATGATATGAGAATATTTTAGCTATCTCTTTTCAGTCTCCCTGGTGCTGGTTAGTTGGACTAGCTGTATAAAAATACGTAAATGCAATTACTGCTATTTCATATCATCCTTAAATGCTATCAGACTGCAAATACAAAATGTCTGTCCTATCCCCTCTGAACAGTACCGCTACATTCACTGAACACTTCTCCCTCCTCTTCCCTAGCAATTCCTTATTAACATCTCTCTTAATCTTGGTTACTTAATTCCTTTTCATAATTTTAACTTTTTTGCCTTGGTATTTCTCATTGTGTCCCTTCACTTCCCATATTAATTTCCTACACTACAGCTTCTATCAAGTTCTTTTCCCATTTTTAAGCATTTTTGTAACTGCTTTCCTAGTTAGACAGGCTTGTTTTGCTTTTGTCAAAACTTACACTGCCTTCTTTCTCATATCTCATTGTAGAAATGCAGCTTTTGAAGCATGTAGTACAAAATTAAATATTACCATCTTGATCTTATTCCCTCAGCACACAAATGAATACAAATAAGTCATGATCAGTCATACCTATCAATTAAAAAAATTTAGTTCCAAGATTGATTCTTCATCCTCGAACACAACGAGGTCATAGAGCTATCTACTTTACTGTATGCAAAACTCCCAATATTAAAACTCTTAATATTAAAACAACAGATGACAATTTCTTTAGAAACACCACAGTTTTGTGTCAGCAACAGGAAATCTGCAGTGTACCTCCTCAGAACGAAATCCCTCATTGTAGTGTCCCTATGCCATTTATATATAGATGGTTTAAAAAGGAGTCATTTTGTTCCCTGTCACAGCGGGAAGCACGCGTCAGACAGTAGTGAATAACCCGTCTTGTATTTTTATAGTAGGATATGAATGGATCAACATTTACGATTGTTTGCTTTCAAGCTATAAATGACTTAGCAGTGGCTAATACAACTTAGAAATACGGTGAACCCAATGAAGTTAACTTTTTAATCATGCAAATCTTTCCACAAGGTTTCTGTAACAAGAAGTAGGTCAAATATGCACTCAAACCGAAGCAAATCCAGCTCCTATTTGTTATTATCCAAGTTCATAGCATTTTAGTATGGAGAATTATAGACTTTATTTTCCCCCAATCCTTTGCTTTGATAAATTTTATTCTTCGTACCCAGTTTTCTGCTGAGTACAACTTTCCTCCTGTTTTCTCAAATACAAACTTTCCCCTTTTCACAAGTAAGATTTTCTTTTGTGTTCTTAATGGAAAATTCTAAAGGTCAGAAAAATGCATAAGAAAAAGTTCATTCGGATGTACACACTGACCTACGGCCACAGAGAATGCTTCAAGTCCTTTTTTTTTATACAGAGGCATAATAAAATAGGTCTAAAATTAAAGCATTCTTAATAGTCAGTTTAATATTTTTGACACACTACAAGATGAAGGCCTGTGAGAAGGAAAAGGAAATGGGATTCCACTAACACGATGGCAAAACAAAAAGAGAATGGTATCACATGCAAAGAGATTTCCTTGAGTTACACTATTTTCCTTGAAGGTGTTTGGTTTTATGAATTATGCTGACTTCAGAAGATGCAGTAAGCCCTAGGGTCCTAGCCTACAAGGCACTGACGTGGGATATGAGCTTAAGCCCACAATCTTTATTTTGTAACAACAAAGTTTCCTTATACATTTGTGTCATTTGCAATTACTCAGACTACTTTGAGTAAAGCCCAAGCACAAGGTTCCAGGTGATCAGTCAGCAGTTGAAAAGAGAGGAAGGGGAAAAATATAGCCAGAAAAGCTATTACACAGTTTGCTTGGTTTGTTGTTTGTTTTTTTTTTTCCAAAGATAATGTCATTTTAACTGAAGAATGTTGAGACTTGAAGTTATTTTAGTAAAATGATTTTGTAAAGATAACTGATAATTCAAGTGTTTTAAGTAATTTCTAATGCAAATTTCAGCACAAACAAGCAGCCTTCAGTAAGGCATTAGCCACAGTTATCTAACAACTTTATCTGCTTCTTCACATACTTCACTATTTTGATAAGGAATAATTCCACAGGGAGCCTCAGGCAACTGAGAAGATGGTAGATACTGCAAAACCATGTTAAGTTCATATACCATCAAAAAGAGCAAGAGGGCAATAGAATGAGGCTGGTTTATACCATGCAAGAATCTAGCTTATTAAGTCTGCAGGAAAGAATCGAGCTGCATTTTGATCTAGGGCTCATTCCTGTTTCAGTGACAATCATCAACTAATTTTAGTTACCTTGTCAAAAGATCCTTTACGTTCCTAAAAGCACCACAGAGGCTGCTGAAACATGCAGTACTGGCAGCCTTTGATCAAAATCAAGCACAGCAATAAATAATGATAATTGTCCCAAGTAATGCTGGACAGCACCAAAGAGACTCTGAGAACCAGGATAATGCAAGACTTTTGACACCAGATACACATCTTAAGCCCTCAGCATATGTTAACCTCTGTTTGTTCTCAAGCACAATATAGTTCTTCATGTAAAAATACAGTTTAAAAAATTTGAATTAATGGAACCCAGATTAAACAATTATGCTAGCACAAGGATGCTGGATGAAATTCTGGTCACTCTTTCCTCAAAGAGTCATTCCTTATAAGTCTCCTATAAAGAGTTCTTGATGGTTCAAATTAACAGCCTGATTTTGCAAACTGGTAACCACCTGCTAGGGAGGTTGACAGACTCTTCCACCCTTGTTAAAATAAATGGATACTGAACAGGTGCAAAGGTTGAAGGATGGGACCCTGACAAGCCAGCATTTATCTTACCATGATCAAGATGCTGAAAACAGGAAAATGCCATCTCTTGCCATCTTAAAGAAATGGATAACAATAAAATGAGTGCTGCTTTTCCAGTTCTCAGCACAAAGCATACCCAGCTCACACAGGACCTTGTGCTGCACACTGGCTGAGCAGCAAACCCAGAATGTTGCTTGGAGGGAGGAAGCATTCCTCCTAGCTGTTAGCACTTCACATGGGTAACTTCTGCATGAACCCCCAAATCGAGCCAAGGCTGCTGTGTAACTGAAACCACCCTCAGCAACGCAAACTGGCAACTTTCCCTTTAGCACAGGGAAAAAGGGAAAGAAAGGAATATTTCATTATCATACAAAGAATGAAAGAAAGGTCAGAAAGGGCTCTAAGGCAAGTGCACTGTCTTAAAGCTGATCTTTATTACAATTTACTTTCCTGCCTAGCAGCACTTTTGTTTCTGCTGTTTGGTGGCTTGGTTGGTTGGGTTTTTTTACCAGATGAGGATAAAAGAGGAACATTGGATGTGAGACTGCACAAGGCAGAAACACAGTCTCGTCTCTACAAAGCCTACTCAGCGCTGCTTACGTGTGACCCGCTGCACTTGATAGCCCGTGCCACTGCTTGGCCAGCCATCAGAAAAGAAAATCGCAACCAGTTGTACCTGCGAATGCTGTTTGGAAACTGATCTCACACAGCCAAAGAATAAAGCTAGCTAAAAGACTGGTGGGGTCTGAGTTTCAAATAGCAGAATCCTTTTAACACCGTACATGACTTCAGGCAAATTTAAACTACTTTTCCTCGGGCAACCAAAATGTGGATTTCTAATGGAAAAAAAAGAATTTTATAGCAATTCTGTTCTTCAATGGCAGTCTCAAAGTACAAACGGGAATTTTAAATGGTGATAGAAGAAGTGACTATGCAGTTACAAGCAGAAAAAAAATACTGGGTAATTAAAATGCACCACTGTGCAGTCAGGTGCAGGAACAGTATGAGAAATCAAGATTCCATCTTTCCCTGGCATGGAATGGCAGGTGCTGAGAATATGATATATAAGAAAAGATATCATATCTCTGTTACAGAGGAGGAAAATTTGCCTTAAAGACAACTTTTAGATTAGAAAATGTAGGATTAGGATTAGAAAAACAGTTGATGGGATTTCCAAAGGCGTTTCCAAAAATGTCTAGTGGCTGGACACTTATAGATGGGAAAAATTAATGGGTGAGAAGGGTACTCTGCATTTATCAACTCAAATGTCACAAATAAGAATGATATGAGAATGATAACAAGCAAGTTATGTTTTTGGAATAGGGATAAAGACGGTGTTTTAAAAAATTAGCTTTCACTGAGCCATGAATGAAGATTCTTAAATGAATCCTAGAAATATGCACATATAATCATGTTTACCTAAGCTGATTTAGGTGTGCTTGCACAAACAAAATTATCACTTTTCCTGAGTTTAAAAACCAGGAATGGAAGAAACGTATAACAGATATTCTGATCTAAAATCTGAAATACATGGTGGCACAATGGCAGCATGGATATGATAAGAAACGTCAAATCTCAACATTTTAGTTCTTTGAGAAAGTGATGTTTCTTGACAGGATTGGAAACGATACAATACCTCGCACTATACAAACAACTATACTGTTAATGGAAAAACACAGCTTCCATCACTGTGTGTTTCACTGTACTTCAATCATCGTACTCTCTTCAGAGAAGGCAGCAATACATTTAAAGGTGATGGAAAAAACCACCATGTGCTTCATTTCAGGAGGCAGGTTCTGCTGTGCCTGAAATGAGAATTTTTGCAGTAAAATTCCAAGAATTACAGAGAGTCTCAGAACTGACGCAAGAGTACAGCACAACTACTGCTTGACTGTAGCAGTAAGTACTACCATAGCACAGAGAGTACAGAACACAAAGGTTTAGCATTTCAGGCTCCATTTCCAAATGTCCTTCAAAGTGAGTCTAGGTATTCTCAGACATAGTAAAAACTCCTGATAAGGACAGAGAGAACAAATAGAATGCTTTACACACATATCCTTCCCAAAAGATTAATGCAAACCTGTGTGTGTCACTGTACCAGAGAAATAGGGAAGAGCAATGCACTCATAACTCCATTTTCACTTGCAAAATGTTCCTTTCAGTTGCTTGTAGGCTGCCATGAAATCACATTTTGTATACAGGACTTTGTGCCTTTTGAGTGCTGGTCAGAAAAGTGGATGACCATGCTCAGGAACCCATGGAGTAACTATTCCATCTTTCCTAATAGGGGACATGTCGCACACCTCGCTTCACAGACTGAATCAAGACCAGACACACAGCACAATATTCTCATGTTAGCTCAATACACTGACTTCCAACCATTTAAAAAGTCAGACACAATAATTCTCCATCCACAGGTGACACTGAAATGCCAGTTGATAAATGCATCCAATCACAACACTCTTTTTTCCACATGGGCCATTTCCTTAAATAATTACTCACTGTTAAGCACTCCCTGTCCTCTCCTCCCCCCAGCCAGACACCATTACTCACCCCAGTCAGATCCCAATGTGTCATCATTGGAAAGTACATGGCAAAGATATCAGAGGGTGTTCAGAAGGAAAGAAAACAAAACTTTTTAAGTATGTTAAAACTTATTTCCTACGATGTCTAACACCTCTTACCAATGAGGTTTGGTAGGTTTAGCTGTGGTATGTGAAGAAATTATCACCATGCCACTTCAGTCTGCTCCCTTCCAGTGCCAGAGATGGTTTCACATATTAACAAGACCCTTCCCCAGCTGCTTCAGCACACAGTGCAGCACAGAGCTCAAACTGCTGAGATTTAACACTGCCTCGGTGCTAAGATGTCACTGGAACTGGGGACTCAGAGAGCAACCATTCAGGCACTGCTTCTGGCAGGGGTATAAATCTGGCAGCAGAGATGTCTCAAAATACCACAGCTGTGCTACGGACAGATCACAGCTCCAAGTTGCCTCTCGTTATTTTAACAAGAATAAAAACACCCATGGAAGCATATCTAACACTCGCAATAAATAACTTCCACTGGTATCGTAACTCTTTATTCTGTATTAGTCAGCCACAAAAGTTAGTTACTGCCTCATATATTCCAGCCCCAGGAATATTATCCTCTAATTCATTATTCTGATGACCCCATTTCTGCATGTCTTCCTCACCTTTGCTTGTTGCAAATTGTTCTCATATATTGACTTGCTGGCACACTTCAGCCTAAATTTATTTTCCATTCCGTAAGCTGCTTCACAAATCCATTTCTGCACAGATGATCTGTTTAACATGTCTAACTAGCAAATAATATCTAGTCTTCCTAGGACACTGGTTAAAGAACAGGACTTCTAAATAAGAGCTTACTAACCATGTGACACTAACATTATCAGTTGCATTTGATGTACAGAACAATTCAGGCTGACCATTTTCAAAAGTATTTTGGCAATCCCTTTTCAAGAACAAATATACAACTATTTTCATGCCAATTTTGTTCTTGCAACTGACCCAGTTCTTGAAGTCTGTAACTGAAAAGTAATAACATTACAGTAATAAAATAAAAAAATAATGCTCAAAAAATTATTATAGAATTGGAGTGATTTGTTGCACACATTTTAATCCAACACGCAGACTAAGCATTTCACCAAAATCAAGGCTTTAGCTCTGTTGTTCCAAATTATGTGCGGCAGCAGTCCAAATACAGAAAATTGTTACCACATTTTATTCTTTTCCATGATGAAGAAAACAGTAAGCAATGCAGCTAAATGCAGAATAACTTCTCATTTCTGAATAATCAGTTACCTGACAAACTCTAACCCACCCTACTTTGCTGTATGAGCTACAAAGGAACATTTCTTTGCAGATTTTAATTTTTCCAATTTCTTTCACAGGCTAGCAACAATGAAATAAAATTCTGAGTTGATTTCCATCTCTCTTGTTGCAAAAAAGTAACTAACTTTGGTGACATATTTATTGTCAAGACCAGATGATTATTAAGGAGAATGGATTCAGTTGAAGAACTCTGGAAGTTTCACTTAAAAAGAACAAGTTGGCTGAAGTTTATTACTACTTTTTAAAAAGAGTTCTTAAGAAGTGCCACGTTATAGAAACTCTCTTAACATACCACAAAGTATTAACTATTAAATAGCAAGGTAAAGACAAAGCTAGTAGACGAGCTCTGTATATTTCTTCTCTTTGGCTCCAGAAGACACCGACTATAAAATAACTGAGACTATCCAAAAGTTGTGCAAACTGTGTAAGAAAGTAGATCCTAACAACTTACAGTATATTAAATAGACCAACATCCAAAGAAAGGGAAAATGCTTTCAGACAATACAACACACAGGATTTAAAGAGATAGTGCACAGATTTAAAAAGGAGAAGGAGAGGCACAATACGTTAGAAATAACCTTTGTTTTCTAAAATATAAATGTTCCTTTGCGGTGTCATGAAACACAGCACAAGTGCAGAGCACTTGAATGAAACTCAGTCCAGAACTGAAAACGGGTTATAAATAAAAAGGGGAGGTGAGAGGGAGGAAGGGAGCCAACTCTACCGCTCAAGCTAAGTGAAATACAATGAGTAAACATCCAGCAGGAATGGTGAGAAGTCCACCCGTTTTCAGCATGGATCACTTGAAGGGACAGCAGTAAATGTAACAATGAGGTTTCGGGTGTTGGTAAGTATATATTATCATAATGACAGAGGGACAAATAACTTTTGTGGTCCTAACGGAATGGAGAACTTCTAAAGTCCTGGCCGCTATTTAACAAGTTAATTAGAGCAATCAACAATTTCTTCTTACTCCTTTATAACAGGTGCCAGGAATTGTCTGGCTTGTCCTACGCAATCTCCCTCTTGCCATAACCTAAAAGGACCGGCATTCCTGAGAAATCATGGTGGTGGAAAACTTCTGCCGAACAAAAGCAAGGGGCACACAGATTGTATTCCTGTGAAGACTCTTCTCCACACAGCAAACTGTTTTCTTCAGCCAGGCACTTGCCCAGGTTTTTGTATTCTCAATACTTCTCACATACATGTATTTTTAGTGACATGATTTTAGTGATGACAGACTTGATGTGATGTAAATACTGAAATATTTTTTTATTAGCCTGGAGATTGGAATAACTAATACTGTTCTTTTTGAGTAAGGTTGTAACGCAGAGTTTTATGTTGTAAATAGCTAGGTAAAGAGACACATGCAAAAATCTGAAAAACAATGACAACATACAGTATTTTGATTTTCACAGAAATATTTTAACAATTATTTAGTTTTGTGACTGCACAATAAACCCCCAAAAAAATCTCAGAAAGTGTTACAAATTTAAGTCAATAATGTACAAAAATTGCTTCAGACACTAATACCTCACCTCAAACTCTACGGTGAAACACATCAACTGCTTAATTGAAATACCATGCAAGCCTCTGTGTTACAGGATCAGATTCCTTCCTCAATGAAACTGTGGCATCACTCTGTGTGTACACCAGTGTAATCATGACCAGAATGTGGCTCATTTTGCATAACCACATATATGGGATTTGCATTAAGATTGTGGTCCAAAAATAAACACAGTAATAACATATACTCCTTAACTCTGAATAAGTCCGATGGTATCTCTGTTGAAATATTCCAGAATACATGCCGTAATTCTGGAATTATCTCATGTATTCAGTACCTATTGCTAGAAGTAGGAAACAACTCTTCCCAAGAAGGCAAATAATCTAACCCTTAACTCACAAGTGTTCTCAAGTAAGCAAGTATAATTTTATTAAATATATATATTATACCCACCAATATAAAGTACATGAGATGCTAACACTCATGTGTTTCATTTCTCTTTAATTTTTTGTACAATTCTGGAGATATTACTTTGGAGTCTACCTCTCAGTTATTACTCTTCTGGTCGTCTTTGGGTTTTACAGGTTTTCCGCAAGTCTAGGGTTCTCTCTTCTTTAACACTTTCCTGTAATATTTACTAAAGCATTAAATTGCTCTGTTGCAAGCTGTGAATGATCTTCGGAAAATCTAAGATACTCACAGAGCTTCTAGACTGTATTTATTGGAAAGAGCCAATGAACATCAGATATATTAGTATTTAATTTTAAAAAGTAAACTCATATTCTTTCTTTAGGGTCTACTGTCATTCCTGTCTTCACTGACCACTTGGCTGAAGGAGTCTTCTCTTTGCTTAGCATTAATGAGTGGCTATCCCCCAAAGTCAATGAATGACTGGCCTCGAGTGACTGAGGACTTGCTGCGTCCATCGTATCTTTAATCCAAGGATTACAGAAACTATTTATTACAATTGTCGATTAAATACTCTTTGTTAAAACCACATCAAAAGGCTGATTTTTCCAAGCAGTGAGAGCACAGAATTAATTATATTAAAACAGAAAAAAAGATATAAATCCACAGACAGTTATCAAACTTAGGGTCAAGTTCTCTTCTTACTTGCATGCTACAGGCAAGAAGAGTGAAAGTTCTTTACTGACTCTCCTGTTAGCGATGTATTAAAGTGCACATTTTATTTTATTTTTTTAACTTAAGATACTGGTTGAGAACAATTGCAAGTCTTTCTAAAAGACTACAAATTACCCTGAATACTCTAGGCAAACATGGGAAACATTTTGTGCTTTTACTCAAAATGCAAGCAACTCCACATTTTTAGCATAATAATTAACATTTCTTAACTTTTTACTAGCGTCTGTGCTGATGCCTTTCACCTTTTCTTATTTGTGACACTTGCTGTGTATACATTATTTTAGTGTAACAGGTATTGCAGATCTATTTTTACCTCTGCGCTGGAAACTGGCATCTCCCCTCCTTGTTGATGGGAATGTCAGGTCCCAAGATTTCATCTGCCTCCACACATGGGGCAAGTAATTAGAACACAGAAACAGTCACCAGCCTGAGTGCCTTGAACATGAACATTCAAGCTCCAAGCCTGAAATCCTAACAGATTTCTGTTTCCTCCCAATCAGATAGGGCTTTCTGGTTTTGTAGGTGCCCAGATATGGACATCTAGCATGAAGTCCAGGTCCCAGTTACAAGTAAAAGGTTAGACTCATTGACTTTGATGAGAGAATGACAGTTCAGTGGGGGAATCCCATTGCGTGTGACTACGTGCACACACCCACACGTAGAAAACAGCCAGCATTGGGGAGGTGAGGGGAAAGAGAGAGATCCACCCAGCTTCAGAGGCCTCTTTCCAAAAGCTGGGCCATACTGGCTCAACCAAAAGTGACACACTCCAATTGTATTTTACTAATTACGTGCTCACAGGGAATAGCATCAGAATCTTGGAAACCGTAGTTTGTACTGAACGGTCCATTACACTGATCGCTGTACAATTTTGGATGATTTCTCACTACTTATTTTAGAGATTCTGGGTTGAAAAACAAGGTTTCTCTCACCTCCATGCTGCCTAAATCCCAGTGGTCCTTCAAAGCTGATTTTTTTATTTTTTGCCACGGCAATCACTGACCTTTATCTGTGTAAATGCACAGAACATCTGGAATTAATGGTCTCAGTTAACGGAGTTCATAAAAGTGGTGCTCCAGAACATACATCAGTCAGAACCAGATAGGTGATTTTTATTTGGGGGATGTGGGAGAAAAGGAATCAGGGGTTCAGCGAATGAGCCAGGTGTTTGTGCATAGCTAATTAGGGCACTGAGGGGAACCAACAGCTCTGGCTTGGTCTTTGTATACTTCAACACAGTATTGTTGATTTCATACAAAAAAGGGAGATGCCAGTTGAAGGAGGATGATGGATATACATGAATATATATATCCACATATACTTGTACTTTTTTTTTTTCCTCTTCCATTTGGGGTAGAAAAGATTAAAGCAGAAGTTTTGTCACACTCTGGTTATACAGAGATTCTCCAAAAGATAAGTAAATACTCAACGTAATAGGAATCACTCAGATTTAGGTCAGCAAACTGCAAGTCTCGCTAACTCCCAATACAGGAGCACTTAACCTTTGAGTAACACAGGTGCGTTAGGCTGTCCCGCGACTCGAGCCTTCCTTTCTCAGTTTACACTGCATGGTGTAACATGCTACATTGCCTGGCGTAGCTACGCATCACTGCTAATGCATCATGATGTCCGAGTAGTACCAGAACATTTTCCATTCTCAAAAATCATTAAAATGCCTTGAAATTAAGTATAGTATTTATAGATTTAAATATGCTATTTATAGACAAAATAGTAATTTATGTAAAATTTACAAAGCACTTACAGGCTTTGCTTCTGTTTACAGATAAAAGTATCCGCAGAAACTGCTGTTGATCCAGATGCCTGTCTAATACATAATACTTCACAGCCTTACAAAATGCTGTGTATAAAAGGATGGAAACTGCTTTTTGGCCTACTTTCTACACTGACATACTGAAGAGGAGGGATAGTCTTGTGGTTGAGACACTTGGCTGGGACTGAGATGACCTGAGTTCATTTTCAGACTCTGCTACAGACTCCCTGTACATCCTTACACAAGTGACTTAATCTCCCTGTATATTAGCTCCCCACATGTAACGTGGGGCTGCCAATACTTCTGGATGCTGTTGGGGTTTTTTCCTCTTCAGACTACACAGCCTTTGGGACACAGGCTTGTGTGTTTTGTGAATGATAAAGGGAGCCTCAAACTGAGTTCAGGCCTCTTGGCATTACTGTAATAAAAAGAGAAAAGATCTTTCACGTAATGTTTTATGTGTTAAAAGCCTTCAAGGTTTTTTCGTTGGGTTTTTTTTGTTGGTTTGTTTTTTGGTTTGGGGGTTTTTTTATGTTCAATTAATTGTCAGTTTCTAGTAAAAGACCGGAGGAATTATCTCCTGAGATTTTCTATGCTGGGCAAGTGCAACAGCAGCAGAACACATTCCACAGAGGAACTCATGCACAATCAATTAGGTTGACTAATTAATTTTCCAACTCAATAGATGCTATGAACTTTTTTTTTTTTTTTTTTAGAAATAGATCTATACTGGATTCACATGTGTAAAAGCAATCCAAAAACTTTTAAAATCTTAGAGGGGAAGGACAGATAATATTCACTTGAAGGGAGTGGGCCCTCTCACATGGGATTCCTATTTCTGTCATGAAAGGAGAAAACACATATGAGGGGGATGAGAGTATTTTCCAGTTGACAAGGTTGTGTAGTTACCATTAGGGACTGACTTGTTAATCAGTATTTAGAGTGATTTATGATATTAGGTACCTCATAATTAGGCAGAATGAAAACTTTTGCCATGTGGAGCGAAAGAGCAAAAGCAGGACTTAGAAAATAGGTTTGAACCAAACAGGGACAAAAAGGATGGATATTTACAGGGTTTTTAACCACAAATGCTATGAGGTATGCTATAGCATCTAGCAATAGAGATCTGTTTCTCTAGTCCTAAATCAGACAAAACTTCAATTAGCATCAGCAGGAACTGTGTCTGAATAAGGACTCTGGAGCAAAGATTGAAACAAGCAGGAGAAGAATAGCCACAGAATTTTATGCCTTCTCTCACAGGGTCTTCAGCAGCAAATTTTCAACTGCCATGAATTTTCCCTGTACTTACTTTCCCATCATTGTGATCACACAAAAGTACTTATTCCACACTACCATAATGAAGTGTTTGTGAGACTATAGTTATAATTGCAATGTCTGGATTAAAACAGTGAGATGTGACATTTCTAAGAGTCCTAAGGGAGATGACAGTGAGTTATAGAGAATACACAGATACTTGATAATCCACATTTATGGGAAAGATGACACAGAAGCACAACAAAGTGCTTCAGTTGGGATTTTATCACAGGCATTTCTATGTAAGCACAGACCACATTTATAAAGGAACTTATGAAAATGCCTATAGGAAATAAAAAGTCGTAAACATAATTGTTTCTCCAACCTATAACACTAATCAGTGTTCTGTTAGTAACTGCTTCAAATAATGTGGTTGCTAGATCAGATGAACGGACAACAGTGAGACAGCAA
This sequence comes from Scopus umbretta, assembly GCA_013400535.1. Classification (NCBI taxonomy): domain Eukaryota; kingdom Metazoa; phylum Chordata; class Aves; order Pelecaniformes; family Scopidae; genus Scopus; species Scopus umbretta. The sequence continues at coordinate 37,280 of VZTL01032634.1, forward strand.
GGTCTGGAAAAGATGCACGCTGCCTGTAGGTAGGGGAAAGCCAGAGCAGAAAGCCTTCAGGGAACAAGTGTGAAAGAAACAAGGATAACAAAGCAGCAAAACAGCAAAAGAGCAGAGGGAAGAAAAACAGGAAGGCAGCAAAGACAGGATGGATCAAAGCAAATCTAACAAATGAGTGGGAGGCACAGAGACATAGAGAGATAAACAGTGGGAGCCAGCAGACACCATGTGTGAGAAGAGGAGAAAAGGAAGGGGAAGGGAAGGAAAAGGGCGGCCAGCCTGAGAGCGTCGCCAGCCAACCAGGAGAGGGAGGCTTGCCAGGACAGGCTGGCCAACTAACTAGTTAAAAAGGAGGTCCAGAGAGCCAACTAGCAGAGAGCAGCCAGCCAGGCAAAGCCATCCAGGAGAGGAATCTGCATATCAAGTAGAGTGGGAGCAGTCCCAGCTCCAGCCGGGAGCTGGGTGACCTGCAGCAAGCACCACGCTTTGCAGGGTTGGGGACAGGCACTAGCTGTGCTCACCCTCATGCTCTGAGAAGCAAAAAGATGCCTGAGAATGTCCCAGCAATGTGATGAGCATCTCACTGACAGAATACAGCACAGTATCCCACCTGGCTATGCACCACTAGCTAGCACTGGGTGGCCAAATATGAATAAACAAAGATTACAGAAATTGCAGATACTAACCATGCATTTTCCCAAAAGGCATTTTCCTCCCATCTGTAGAGTTGATATCCATATTCTTGTTCTACTTTGATATTTTCAAGCTGATAAGGTACAAATTATGTACTCCGATATTATCTGTATAGTTCAATGTCTAATCCTAATCCTCACAGAAAGAACAGAAGTGAGGTAATCCATGAGTGAGCAATGTCTCAATGATTGCCTTACCCTTCTGGATATAGGATCTGATCCACACCACTGAAATCCTTGAGTACCTTTTTCCCGTTAACTTCACTAGGCTTTGAATGAAGTATTAAGCCATTAGGAAGCTGGTAATCCAATTCAACTCCCCTAGCCCCCTCAAGCCAAAAGCAAATTCACAGCTGAGACAGGGGATACTTTAGGTACTAAAAGCCAACTTCTGCTTGGGACTGAGTGCAAGAGAACAGTACATGACAGGCAGCACCTTGGGGTTCCCACAACTGGTGAGAGGAGAGAGAGGAAGGGAAGCAGTAGGAGCTCCCATCTACTGCTGGGGAGCAGCAAAGGGTTAAGAGGGGTAAGCATATAGAGTACAGCATAATGTGGTTTAAAGTTCCTCTGTGGGAGCTCTGGCATCTGTCTAAGCTGCAAGGTTTAGCAATTACAGTGCCAATTTAAACTTGTACTTAAAAATATAGGAAATATTTTCTTTTAATTTTTAATAGAACGGGAACATTTAAGAATCTAGGTGGTCACCAACACACATGTGCATCGCTCCCAGAAATGTTAACGGAACAACAGACTGTTATGAGTGGTGTCTAAAGTTTCAGCTGCTTGTAAACCAGCACTGTGGGAAAACTTTTAGGTGGCTTAAAAAAAATTCCCATAAAACAGTAGAAAGCTCATAATTTAAGACACTTCAGTAGAAGAGGAAACTTCCTTCTGATTATCAGAAGTATTTTGCACTATATCCAAAAGGTAAGTAAGATTTCTCCCAGAAATAATGTCTTCTATCCACATAATTCTTGTCAGGAAAGTGCCTGAACATCTACTTTAATAATTAAGCTTCAGGTTTCAACTACGCTTGTGATAAATAACATTCACATTAGAAAAAATGTTTTTAAAGCATCAAATAGTTTAGTCTTATAAAACAAAATAAGCTTGCAGTGGTTAAACTGTCCTTACAGACAAACTTTTTATTAGTGTGTGAATAGACTATAAGCCTAAATTATAAAGAAAATATAATTCAGCCCACACATTTGAAATGAGATAACCACTGGATTGGAACTCTTGCCTGGCAGCATGCTGATCTCTTTCTTTCCCCCATTTCATTTAATTAGGAATTTGAAATTGGATCAGCAACTTTTAAACAGCTGATTAAAAGCCCTGTTCACAAAAGTGATTTTGCTTATTTTTCACGTGAGCATCAGGCTGCCCCTCTGCAGGGCAGCAAGCCTGCGATCTCATTCTGCTTCAAAAGAGGTGTAGAGAGTCACGGGTGTCCTGGGTACTCCATCTGCACCTCTGCATCCGTATCACACTGCTGCAAAACACACACAATACTGACTACTAAAAAAAAACAAAACCCAAACCACAAAAACCCAAACCACCACCACCACCAACAAAACCAACCAAAAAAACACCACAAAGGCATCGTCTCATGGAAAAGGCCCAAAACTCTTCCAGATCCGCGCAAATTTGAGCATAACCTAAATCAGACTAAAATGAATGCAAAGATCTCCTTTGGGCTTAACAGGGCTACTTGCGCTTCATCAGAGGCTATCGGAGGACACATACACAAACTTCTCTATGTGTTAACCAATGTACATTAACACACCTGCATTCAAGAAACACTTTAGAAATGAGAATATCACATAAAAGACTGTGCATGCAGCACATAAGCCCAAAAGAAAAAGCACACTACGTTATAAAACTGAAAGAGGTTGTATGTATTTTGTTTTCTGTTTACTAGAATGTTTCCTATTCGTCATCTTGAATTGCTGTTAAATAAATAACATTCCATATAATGGTATTTTCTATACCCTGCAGCCACAGATAACAGCATCGTATTTGCTAAAACATGTTCATATTTGTGGCTTATGCCTTTGAGCACTTCTTACTTTTATCCAAAATTACTGATTGATAGCGTTGTGTGGTAAGACAGCACAGGGCTAATTGTTTTCTCAATAACCTTGCACACCTTCTTGAAACCTGGCTGACAAGATCTGATCATGTCAACTCTGACTCCCGATTCAAAGTCCACCCAAGTCTTTGGGTGTCCCTTTCTTTGACATGAGTGGGGTTTGGATCACTTCCATCGTTACTGAGAAGTTTCATCCAGGCTTCACTTCTCTGAACAATATAAGACTTCTACCTCTGAGTTTAAAATACTGCCCAAAAGTTTGAATATACCACCAATACATGCGTGCGTGTGTGTGTATGTGAAATGCATGTATAATCTACCTTCTGGATATAGCAAAACAAAGAGTTCTAGAATTAAGCTATTCCCTGCAGGGTTTTGGCAATAGTCTACAATAAGTGGCAAATCATTACTCTGTTTGACGTTCATTGTAGCGTTAGCCATCTTGAATTCTTTTGGTATTTCCCTGGATGCATAGAAATTTCATTTTGTGGTATTTAATGCAGAGTCACTGCATAACATTTTATAAGATTACCCAAGTATTCATGAATAAGGAATAGAAGTTGCATGTGCATATGCACAAAACCCAACTAATTTCTTTAAATTATTTCAGACAGTAAAAAACACAATTCTCATATCAAGAATTCCTTCAGCAGACAAACATGAAGAACAGTGGCAGTCTGTCAGTGGTGGGAGATGTCAGTAAGAGGTCCTGTAGCTGCACTCCAGACAACTACAGTTAAAGTGTCAAAACCATCTCAAGTCTTCTGAGTAAGTCTCTTCTCCAAGATACTGAATTCAAAGGAAGTGTTACCATTTATTTCAAACAGGACCAGGATACCACTCCTGCTATGTTTTGGGGATAGTCGAATCATTGCAACAGCAGCAAGATTTTGTATCAGAGTAACAAAAAGAAATTCCTCCTAGCTTGAGGCTGAAGCAGACATCAACAACATAGGCTGAAGGAAGTTGTTATATCTATTCAAAATTCTAAACAGCTGTTTTCAAGGCAGATTAAAAGATTTTTGAATGTTTGGATTCAACTCAAGAGCTTTATCTAATGCATACTTTGAATTTGAGTATTTGTTGAATTAGAAATTTAATAGAGCAGCTGAGTATTTTAAAATCTTTTGGAAGATGTGAAAAAGGGATGTGAACTCTAGCACACCCTGTAAAACATAAATTTCTTACCAAAAGAATATGTTATTCATGTGCTCTGTACATTAGGTCAATTATTACTCACTTTCTTTGGAGAACAACCAAGTGCCTCCACCCTTTATAACAGAGCACTGTAATCAACTGTAGTAAGAATAGCAGAATTATTCTAATACACATTGGTGGCTCAGGCCCTAGCTCAAGAAGGCTTGATCAATAAGAGACTAAGATGGATTTGCCATCACCTGTACTTTCTTTTTTTTTTAAGGGGGGAAAAATTAATGTTTCCTTGTACACCTTCGTAAATAATTTCAATTTCACATAAATGGGGGAAAAAATTATTAAAAGGAATGCTTTAAATTTGCCATCCAATTTAAACATTTCTGTTATTTAACGACAAATTCCATAAACATTCTGATACTAATACTTCTTCCACTGCACGTCTTTCATTTCCGCTAACCCGATTTAACCTCTCATCTTCCTTGCAGTCAGCAGCTGTACAAAGCATTTTTTTTGTACTGACATCAGCAAGTGACTGAAGTGCTAGCGCTAGATTTAAAACCACGACTTTTTGTATTGAATTTGGAGCTGAGTTTGATACAACTTGTACTGTTAGTTTAATATAGTATCACCTTTCATGGAGCCATATCTTGTTGGGTTCCTGCTGGGACCTGAGAGCTGAAATAGCACAAGGTTTAATGCATGGCACTTCATTCTGCCCAGCCTGGCTCTGGCCAAGAGAAGCATTTCAAATTATTTAGATAACCACACAGATTAAATACCCAGCAAGATAGCTTGCTAAGTCATTCATCATTTGCCATTCCTGGACTGTGCTTGTGTCTAGCAATGTTTTTACTAGAAGAGCCGTTCAGATGAATGGAATGCACATCTCCGCTGGGTTTCCCCTGCCCAAGCAGCAGTCTAAACTTCTCAACCTGCCTTCAACGCTCTCTTTCTAAGATGTATGAAAATTATTTGACTAGATGTCCTCTGCCATCTTCTCACCTATCTTCCCCCCTCACCTGCTTCTCTTGCTTTTTTCTTTACGAGCCCCTACAAGTCTATCCAGTTCCAGTGTATTAAAACATTATCCTCCCCTTATTTCAATCCCTCAAAAAGCTCACGAATTGTCCTCTTATTAGTCCTTTACTTTTCACCTCAGGAATCAAGTAACCGGAATAACTCACACCATGTGGTGCAATTCAATTCCAGACATAGTATCTGCATCATTAAATTATATCTTAAAGGTCACTGGAGCCCAAGTAATCTAACGTTGAGTCTCCTTTCACAGCTAATGTATCACTTATCTCCTTCTTAACTGCCCACTTCAATGGTAGATCTTTTTGCCTTTAAAGCCAGCAGCCTGGAAGTAATTTTTGACCCTGTGGTTTCTTTTGAAGCCTGTATTAATCCAACTGTAAAGCTGTCATACTACCATTTTACGAATCTCTCCAAGTTACCACCCATACTGTCCCACCGGGACATGGAGCTTCTCATAAAGGCTTTCATCATAGCCCAGCAGGACAATTCTAATTCACTGCTCGCTGTTTTACTATTACCTCTTATAAACATTTCAAGTTCAAGTAGTATTCTGTCACTGTACTGCTCAACTGAACTAAGATATCTGGACGTATTATTCCAGTACAGAGACTAGTCCAATGGCCCTTGAAGAAGCAGTTCACGGTGTCTCACTTTAAGATCCATCTTAATTGAGCTCCGAAGAAAGAGCACCGCATGCTCTTTCCACTGTAAGTTTACTGCTTCATTTCTTGCTGTAGTACTCAGAAACCTAAGCAAATACAGGAGCTTTTGAGATCCTAAAATCTCACATCACTGAGGGACCCAGTTTCCTCCTAAATCAGATGAAATTATCAGTCAAGTACCTAACTGGTCTCCTCATCTTTTTAAGTGACAAGTGGGTAAGTATAGCCAGCGTTAAGTGCAAATAGGAAAATTCCCCTGACAGTGTGTCTTTAGTTACTAGTGTTACTAAGAGCTAAAACTATTCCCTATTCCACACCCCATGAACCACTGTAATTTTGTCATCTTATTTTATATTTTTAAACTAACTCTTCCTTTTTTAGAATTTTATTAGGCAAGTGCACTAGAAATTATCAGCACAACGTGTGCTTTCATTGCACAGCACTCAATCAATCGCTGCCACAGGACAAACACCCTCTGGATAGCAGAACACACAAATAACAGCAAAACCGTCCAGGATTATGAGTGCTTTGACAATGTTAGCACTTAAATGGCTAGCAGGTCTGAATGATACAGTTGGAGGTGTTACAAATCACAGACTAACATATATTTCAACACATTTTCCAGAAGATGGCTGGGCACTGTCCTGGGCAACCTGCTTTAGCTGATCCCTCTTGAGCAGGGGACTTGGACTAGATGATCTCAAGAGATCCCTTCCACCCTAAGCAACTCTGTAAGCTGAAATACTGTCAGAAATTCTTCTCTCTCCCCTGTAATTTTTATGGCTCTATTTTTAAAAAAAATTAAATACATACTTTGATAGGTAGGAGTCACTCCACTAAACAGTAGATGTGCATTTCAGTGCACGGTCTGGTTTTGCTGGAGATAAACTGATCTCCTCAGCCTTGCTGAAAACTCATCTATCAATAGAGCCATTGTAAGCAGTGGGACCAATGTAAAATGACTTATGGCAAAAACTGGTGGCTTAATATTGAGACCAAAGAGCACTAAGAGATTGCCATGTATACAGAAACAAGAAAGAAGATGTCTAACAAAATACCACTGAATTTATTACCACTGCTGTGATGCCAGGAAGGACCCTTTTCCTGCTTCAGCACAGCAGAGCAGGGGCTTTGTCCCATGCTGCGTGTAGTGGTGCAGGATGAAAACATCAGCCACCAGCCACCACTTCCCCAACGAGGCAAGAACTGCGAGCATACAGTTTCTGCTAAGCTCCAGTTTCCCTGTGACTGTCAGCACCTCTGTGTTGGAAGAAACAGCATTAGAGGGTCACAGCAGACCATTCAGCCCAAGGAGTAAGGAGGAAATGGGGACAGTAATGAAACTCCTGGCAACCACTGGGTAAACTTTGCAGAAAACATAAATGATGAGGACAGGGCCATTATAAAACATGACCAAGATCATTTGGTAAGCCAGGCTTAGCTGAGTTAAATGCTTTTTAAAAACAGAGTCACATGCTAATTTAAACATTCAGGATCAAGGAAAACAGTGCAGAGGCCACCCCTCAGGATGGGACCTGTAATCTGAATCACACCACCATAAAAAGAAAGTAAGGCTATGGCACAGCAGGCTGCACTTATGTTAACCTACCTGTGCTGGTTTAGCCTGGGTAATACCCGCAAGAGACACGTAGTAAATTTATAAGATCACAATCAAAAATCAGGTGCTTACAAGTTTTCATATTTCCATTCTTAAAAAATAAAACTGTATGTGTGTATATGTGTACACACACACACTCACACTTGTAATAACTTTCATGCTTTTTTGTAATTACTTATCCCTAGCCTTTACACATCTTCCTACAAAGAGAAATATTGAATCTTCGTTTCTTTACACAAGGAAATCCCGCCTTTTTCCAAAAGGAGTTTTTTCTGGATAAGGAGTGCAAAGCTAGGCTCTGTTTTACAGCAGAGCAGAATTTGGAAAGCGAGCTTGCTCTTAGGGCTCCTTTCTTTTCAGACCTTATTTAGGCCTCTCTTCTTTTCCTACAGTGTTTCTCTAGAGTGCCAAACCGTACAAGCTGTCGCTGAAAAAAAAATATATAAAAAACACTCAGTCATTATTCATGAGCTTCTCAAGGCCAATTGGAAGTGTGAATGTGACTGTCCTTACAGCTGCTCTTAGGTAGTTATTTCCTATAACTTTTTGCAACTTTTATGCTGAGATAGGATATGAGATATCTTTCTAAATGTAACAGTTTACTTTAGAAAAGCTTTGATTTTTACAGACATTTCATCAACTCTGTTACAAATACGCTGCAAGGAAACTTACACGTGACATAACAGTTGCACTGACCATTTTGAGCACCTCTGCCTAAGACGCATTTTCATTAGCGTTTTGCAGCCGATGCACATAAAAGAATTGTTTTACTTGGAAATGCCCTTGTCAGTTTATCATTGCATTAGGTATGATCTATGATGTTTTAAAAGAGGCTCTCTTTTCTTTGCTAGAACTGACCATCATTAAAGTTTTAGATCACTTTAAAAACCAAATACACACAGAAAAAATGAAGTCCGTAACACAAACTTGAATGATCATACATACTGATATTGATTTTTTCTGTTGCTACTGTAACAACAATTTTCAGCTCAGCAGCTCAATAAGAAAAAAGGTACGAATTGAAAATATTCACATAAAATTTCAGGGTGATTCACAAAGAAAACATTTTTGTCACTGTAACAAATGAAAGGATTTTAGCTATCTGTGCTTTCTTATATCAAAATATATTGCAGCTCAGAGAGGAAGAAACATTTTTCTCCATAAATGGCTAAGTGGGCACTGTTAGATAAGTTCTCAGCTGCATTTACTCATTCCCTGTATCACATTCAACTCCATTTCGAAAGCACCTTTTGTATGGAAAGCTCCATGAGAAATTAGTTGTGCTCAGCTACTTTATGTTCTACAAGTTTTGTAGCAATCCAGGAATTGGGAGGTAGCTGAAAATAGAAAAATGGGCATGTTACAATGGCACTAAAAGAGCAAGAATAGCTTGAAGACACTCATTCTGAGGGCCTCAACTGCAACAGTGTGCTGCAATGACAACCAAAGTCAATAAAAGCTGACTCAATCTTTCCACACACAAAAAAAATCTGACTTTCATGATACAACACATCAGACAGATTCTTCCCAGTTCTCCCTGGAGCTCCACAGAACACAGACCTGGCAGTGCAGGCTGTTAAGGGAAGTTGTATCTTTCAACTGCCTGCACTGTGTATATAAAAGTTATATCTATATTAATGTAAAGTTCCATAGCCAGACAAACATAGACATCTCTTTGTGTATATAACTTCAACAAAACCTCGTGATGAAAGCACAGGCCTCCAACTCTTCATTTCTGAAGACACTACAAGGCAGATTGCAAGTACCACGCACGAGCAAAGTCAGCACAAGATTCAGCCCCTGTCTGCATGAAAACAGAACTGAATTTCTTGCACAGCAAACATGAGCCTCAGGCTGCCCGCACACCTGGAGGCAGATGTCAAGTTCCACAACAAAGCTGTCTGCAGCACCAGGAGAACAATCTCAGTGATCCTCACATGAGTCCCTTCAATGTCCTACATGCAAGAATCAAATCTTACAAATTAGAACAACACAGCTATTTTGTTCTAATGTTTGTATTGTAATTTATACCAAAATATGGGCTCCTCAATTTGTCATTAAATTTGTATGCATCTCCACTGCTACAACTGAAATCAAACCAAAAGGAAACAAAGTCCAAACAATACCTTACTGCACTTCTAAAGGTCAGTGCCCTTAGCAGCCAATCAAGAAGGCATGGAAATACAGAAAGGACTGCCAAATAGTTGAATGAAAACTTTGGATTTGGATTTGTTTGACTGAAATCAAAACTCAATTTGGAACAAAATGTAAATGTTCAGCTTCGTGTAGAAAAGTTGGAGCCCTCACATCTCACAAGAGACCTAAGCCCATATGTACTGAATCATTTCTGGATCTTGATTGAGCTTTAAGCATATATCTGAAGAAACATTTTAAAATTTGCTCTGTGGGATTTTGAGATAGACAAAGCATAGAGCAAGCGACACAGGACCCGTTATAGGGTATATTTGCAAGGAGCAGAACAATGCATAAAAGCCTTCACATACACAAGATCCTAAAAATGCTTTTTGGCATTAAATAACAGACTGAGTTTAGTACTGAGTTCTGATCCAGAGATCTATAGATTGTATTGCTAATCATTATAAACCATCCTAAATCACACACAGTTATTTTGCAGGGGCTGACTTCTCCACCATTAAGCAGCAGCTTCAATTTTAAAAATTAAAAAACACCTCATCCATTTATCTCAACCTCTTTTATAGAAAAGATAACCCAGAACACTGACACTGAACTTTTGTTTTAAAACTGAAAGACATCAAAGGTGGCAACATGTATTAAAATTATTTTAAAGACAGTAAAATGTCACCCTGTGACTGAATATATTTACCTTCAGCCTGAAGCCATTTTTCACAATTTTTCAGAGGGAAAATGGTGTGCAAGAATCCTTATTCCATGCCTTCAAGCTTAGCCATCCTTTAGTTTGCTGCTATAATACTGTCCATGCATTCACATTACAGGGCTGCAGAAACTACATGTCTATGTCAACAGATGTGTTTCTTGGAAGACAGCTACAGAAATCAAGTTTATTCAAATGTTTGCCAGCTACCATATGCTGCAATACTACTTTAAATGCAACATAAGGCTTTGGGAACATACTTTTACTGCTATCTACACTTTGTTATTTACTTTCCATTTAGACTAAATACCAGAGACGGGGCACACTAAGGGGTGCAGTGTCCTCTTTGTGAAAACATTCTACCCGTTGTAATATTTAGAAAGAAAAAAATATACACAGCACTACACTACTCTCGACCACTTTCAGTGGCTGCACTTCCATAGAGAGGCTCTGGGAAAGATATTTTTACATATGGCATTAATTCTGGGAACTTTTAATAATGGCCAAATATAATTAAAAATTATGCAAAAATTCCTGCCATGAAGTGAGCAGTACAGAAACGACTCTGTTTGAAGAAAAAGCAATCATTTGCTCATATTCTGAGTCCAGAAAAAAACAAAACACACGTGGTACTTTTTTAATATTTGAACTACATCAGGCCCAATTCTGTTCCTATGTGAAGCGAGTGGCAAAACTCCAAAATGCAGCAGGATTGAGCCCCCGATGTTGTCACAAGCAGTCAAATAAACAAACAGGGCTGTAACACATTCTAAGCTTCCACTGTGTTCCTCTAAATGGATCCAGACAGAAAAAGAAAAGCACATTTCACTGCATTTTTGCAATACAAGGATAACAACAATGTACAATTTTTTTATTATATAGAATTCACCCCCTTAAAGTATAATCAACTAAATGTCCAAAGAGACACGGACTCAGAGTCAAGAAAGATTTTATGCACAAGTTTGGAGGACACACTTCTACCAGACTGGTAGGGATGTCTGATCTCTGAGCTTCTAATATCACTTTTTCCTGTGGACCTTCAAAAAGTGCATGACCTAGGGACCTTTTCACATGATCCAAACATGGGCATCTCACATAGCCAGCTAAATCCCCTAGGCTTTTTTACAGACAATAAAAAGAGCTGTTGATGTTCTCAATCATCCTAAGAGGAACATAAGCTAAGTCTCTGCTCTCAATCTCTTCAGTGACTCTAAAAGGAACTGCAGAATCTGTAACTCGCTCAAGTCCTTCAGCATTAAAAGTCAAATGGCATAAAGATGGCATCCAGTTTTTAATCGGTACAAGAAATTTTGCTTTTCTTGCATCTTCATTTTCTGTTACCTGTGATTTCTCTTCATTAGCAATATGACTAAATGATATGCTAAAAGCTGAGTGCCCCTCTCAGGTCTTAACTGTCTCTGAAAGCTTGGCCCAAAATCCAGCAAGGCCCTTAAGCATTTGCATAATTTCAAGCATATTGACATCTCAGGTTTGAATTTAAATGCATGTCAAAACCCATCACTGGATCACAGCCAGAGGACTCAGCACCTTCCAGAAGGAATCCTTGAAGTTCAAATTTCAACTGAGCCAATATCCATGAAATATTTTCCTTTCTAGACTATGCGTTTTAAATGTCTCTTAAATGGCTGTAGGAAGCATTTCCAACTCCACTACACTTTTACTGTTTAGCTTATGTCAAGTTCACTTTTTTGATGAACATTATCCCACAGAAAAGCCAGGTCTGTTGCACTTACAATACACCTGCATATACTTGACAGTACACCCAGGAGGCTTCCCCTGCTCTGGAAAGGTGCCAAACAGCATACACAACAGCTTAGGAGCTAACAATACATGTGTACCACTTTCAACAATGCTACAGTTATCAGTCCAGCTCTGATGAAGCATATCTCACCAGTGACATGGTACACACTCCCAGAACATTAAGAGGAACTCCACTGATAATAATGAATCTAAAAATTCCTTTTGTTCATGTTTATAGTGTTTTATACCATCAATAACACCTCTAAGACACAAAAAAAGGCAATTTATGTGCCAAAACTGTCCAAGGTCAGCTGCTACCATCTCAACGAATGACTGAAAAAATACATAAAAACACTCATGCCACAAATTTGATGGAGTTTGCTGCACTGGGAAAGCAGCAGGTCTTTCACCAGACAAAGCCCTTTCATTGTGCATGTATTTGAAGCTACTGACCTACACAGAAGTCTTGTAGATCTTCATTAACAATCATATGGTCAGCATTTACTGAGGTAATACCAATCAGGCTAATTTGTATTACAAATATGAACCAAATGTATAGAAAACTACTTAAAACAGTAGACGCAGAACTACACAACTTGCCTCTGGAGGTAAGAAACTGGCTCTAACTTTGCTACAACCACTTGCAATTGTTTTCCATATTGGATTATTGGAATAAGCCCCATGAATTTGGTTGCCTCAACACTGTTTTATTCAAGACAGTTCTAAGCTACGACATATGCAGCAAAGGCTGGAATATTCTTCGGTCTGTGACATACGTGCCACAAACACTATGTGACTGTTACTATTAGTTGACACTTGTAGAGAAAAGCACTGCGTGATACGCAGCAGTAAATTACTTACATCACTGTTAACTTGTGGCATGGCATAACCTAGAAGTCAAACCACAGCCAAACAGATGGATATTGTGCATGCCACAAAACTGTATCACTTCACATTACATTTATATCCAGAAATGGTGTTTTCAAAACAATCTGACTCTCCTGCTTCCCCCAGAAACGGGATAGTTTAAGACACTATTTCTCTTGAGTAATTTCTGTCGTCCCCCCCC
>VZTL01032636.1:0-20832 GCA_013400535.1 Scopus umbretta
ATATATATATATTTGTAAAAGTACAAGAGAGCACTTTCTGCAGAATAACTACCAGAAGACTCAGTGCACTGACATTACTGAAATAACGCTGCCATAGTTACATTTAAGTGGAGACTTAGGGCACGGATCAGGTAAAAGGATTTCAAGTTAAAGCCTGCACGTTAAGAACAGCCTCTCAGACAGGCCAGGACAAATTTGAACAGTTCCTTAGGGCCTCCCTATCAGCTTAACTTTGCTCATGTTAGGGAACATTAGTTACCTGTTCTGGAGGTGCAGGATAGTTGTGTGAAGGGGGAGAAGCTGTGAGACAGGGAGCCGAAATTCACCTTTTCGACTGGGAAACAAAGTTTAATTGTGATATCCTTCAAGTCTCTGCAAGCTTCACCAAACTGTGGAGGGGAGGAGGTGTGCTGAGGTTTGTGCAGGCATGTCCGTGTCCTCAGTGCAGCCAAAGGCATGCCAGTACCTTTCTTGCTAGTCCCAGCAGTGTACAGGCTGGGTGGGGAAGCACCAGGGCCCAGGGCAGGTTTGTGCTGGCCACCATGAAGCTCGAGAGACAAAAGGCCCCAGGTGCTGCTCGGCCTCACTGGGAGCTTGGCTTCAAGTGAAAGGAACCAGCTGGGCCTTCAAGCACTGGCCCTCATGTGAGCAGTTGGTCAGCAGGGAGGGAAAGTCAGGCTTATCTCTGCCCTTTCCCAGCTTCGTTCTCTTCCACTAAGTTAGCAGTGAGGAAGGAAAAGAATTAACTTAGCTGGAGCTGCTATTCCTGGATCTCTCCAGCCACAGAGGGCCTTGCTGTGTCCCCCTACCCTGACATCTTATGGTATGACTTGTAAGAACAGGGACATTTGCTGTGTCCTCCTACTAGCCATCAATTTAGGTAATTATGTTCAGCATATCTAAAACTTTCTCCTGTTTTCCTAACTGCATGTAGTATTCCTTGTTTTCTGTGGTATGTTGCTATATTGTGTTCTTTTGCCTTGTTTGAATGTTGCAGATTGTCAATGTCATTAACAATTTCATTGCAGTGGNCTTGTTTGAACTACCTGTGTAGAAAAGAAGTGGTCTCTTTTTCTCCTAGTCCTGGTGAAGGATGCCTGCCCTTTGTGGTAGTAGGAAAGACAAATCCGGGCTGGGGAGCCCTGAGCGGTAAAGCCCCAGGTGAGGGGAGAGCCAGGAGTACAGCATTATGCATCAGAACTCTGGAAGCATCCATCAGTGGAAATAAAATCAAACTGAATTACTTTAAAACAAATTCCTCTAGAAAAGCATGAAATATATTCAGTGTAGCTGAGAAAGAAGGCCACATGGTCTTTTGTTTCACTGCTTTATTAATGGAATGAAAAGTGGGAAGCTGAAAATGAGCTGTGTTCAACTTCCTTAGCATTATCTAGAAGTGCTATCCTGTAGCACAAGGAATGATACTAGATAATTTTGTTCATTCAGGTACCGTTCCTCATGTTCTGCCTTCTCACTGATGAAGCTGGCTTCTGGTTACCCCACCTTAAACCAAATTCTAGATACAGACAGGGCAGTCTGTGCCGACACACATACAAACTGTTACTGTCTAGATATTAATTCCTCCCTGTTAAGATTTGTGGGGCTCTGTGGACACAAGCAAAAGGAGAGCCAAGTGTGCTCTGGAGTGAGGGACTGTGCTGGTCATCTGTCCAAGACAGAGACTGGTTGGACATAGCCAGCTGAACTAGTAGGGTGACACTGGAAGTACGGGGTCAGCCACAGGAAAAAACTACAGCAAACAGCTCTATGGACCTGGGATGCGTGCCGCAGCCCTGGAAAAGGAGGTTGCAGCTAGCCCATGGGTGTAATAGGAGACCTGTTGCTCTGGAGATTGCCTGTGGTTTTTTCACACTGCTCCTGGCCATAAGAAATGTGGGAATTTGAACTCTGCTATTTACTGAGCATTGTGGAGTGTATTGCCCTCTTAGCCAAGGTTTATGCTGCTAACTGTTCTCTCAGCTAAGTCTAAATTTGGTGTAGAGACCATCAGGAAGAATCTAAAATAGTCATCTTACCTGCCCTATCTGTTGCCCTTCCCTCTGTGTACTATATTTAGAATCATAATTTTCCTATGTTTTCTTTCTAACACTCTCTTTTTTTGATACCTGAAGAGAAAAGGAAATGTCCCAGCCAGCCCTTGGGAGCCAGAATCATCTTAATTCAGTTAATCCAGATCTCAGTCCAAATCCTTTTGAATTATTTTTAGAAGAAATAGTTAGCCTGAAAAATCCGGAGTACTGCACCATATCTCCAGCCGGGTGGCTTTGTTTAATCTACTCAGTGACTCTACAACACACAAATTAGCTCATTTAACATGAGGGAATGTAGATGAAGCTGGAATCATTTGTCCTAACAGCTTTGGGGAAGATTATCAAAAGGAGCTAGAACTGGAGCCTAGAGAGAAGAGAGCGAAAATCTGTCCAAGTTCTCCAGACTGTAACTGTCAGTGGAGATTACTGACAGTGGTAACCAGATAGGAGTTTTCCCTTCAGAAAAAAAGTGTTGAGAAGTGGTGTCCCTTCTTCAGACCATTCCTCCAAGTACAGTTCTTGCTGTGCCAAAATATGGAGATGTGTTAAAGATTAAAATCTATTGCCTGTCAAGAAAAAGATGCCCATAATGCCACTTGAAAAAGGTAGTTTGGAGGTGTGAGAGGTCAGCTGGTAGGAGGGGGTGACTCCCCACAGGCTTTCAGATGGCAGTTGCACCACTGCGTGAGGAGGATTCGGTCTAAGATTGTCCTAATCTTGTTACCCAACTGTTTAGTGTCCCTCTGTGCAGTACCACAGAAAATCCCAATTTTCCTGATTGCATTCCTGAGAAAGGGACAATGGCTGAGTTTTGGAAGCCACCAAAATCCACTGTTGCTCATGTCCTTGTACCATTCCCAAAATGGTTTCTGGCTTGGACTTGCAGGCAGTTTGTCAAAGGCTTTTCTTTGTTTTCACTGTACTATGTGGAGGCTCCATCCACACCTCCAAGGACAACATGTAGGAGACAACCATGTTTTAAGCTCAGCTGTAAATTTTCAGAATGGCTTCCAGTAGGCCTCTTCCTCCATTATCTCCACACATCTATCAGAGAAGTAATTGCGCAGCTGTCTCTGCAAAGAGGCAGATCCTTGCTGCCAGGAGGTGCTTGCCATCCACTGGTGGCCATTTAGCTCCCCAGTGTTTGCTTCTCTGAGCTTCTCCAGTCCATCTACCACCTGCTGGCTCTGCAATCTGCCTGGGGTCTGTGGAGTGTGGCCCAAGTGGCATCAAATTAAACAGCTGCATTGTCATCATCGTTGAGTGTACACGGGCACTCCTACCTCCCACCCTTGCCTATGGGAGTGTGGTTCCTGCTCTTAGGGCAGCCAGCACTTGGGCAGGGACTGGGATGTCCTCCTTGGTGGTGTGGAGCATCACAGGTGCTATACCCCTGCTATGCTGCTGGGCGTGGTGTGGTGGTGTGGAGCATCACAGGTGCTATACCCCTGCTATGCTGCTGGGCAGTGGGACCGGTCAAGGTTGACACGGAGACTTGCTAGCTGAGAAACACCTTGGTGTCCCTCTAGATGGCCACGCATGGCTAGGCACAACTTCTGTTGAAAGTGATGAGTGAGTGAGGACTGGCAGTTGTGCCTCCCATTAAGGTCATCTGCCCCAGACGCAGCAGAGGCCCAGCAGAGCCATCAGAAGGAGAGAAGAGAGGGCGTGTTCAGTCTGTCCAAGTTTTCTGGCTTTGTTTGCTTGTTTGAGACTTTTGTTGCTGTGCTGCGTGGAGCACAGAGGCCTTGCCCACCCTTCAGATAAGGACAGACAGGAAATAACTCTCTGAGGAGGAAGAAATGGATTTCAGTGGTTTGGGCACAAGTCTGGAGCCAGAGTACCTGGACTTCTGTCTTTGCTGCTGGGCTGATGAAGGACTTGGAGCAAGTCACAAAACATTTCTACTCTGCCTGGAGAACAAGGATAACAACAGTGTCATTTACAAAATCCCTCAGTCTATGGATAAGAAATGCTGTAGTCAAGTATTCATGGAGGCATCCTTGTTTCTCTCCTGATTTGTTTCTGTTCACAAGTTTGCTGACTATTAGTTCTGTGGTGGGGTCCTCAGCTTTTCTTCTGGCTTACATCAAGTATTGACAGAGCAAAGAGGATACTGTTGCCCTGTGTCCAGACTCCTAAATACTGCTCTTAGCCTGTTCAGGCCCCCCGTGACCTTGGGTATCTGTGGCAATAAGCGATGGACAGGAGAAAGGTCATTTTGGTATC
Source organism: Scopus umbretta (assembly GCA_013400535.1). Taxonomy (NCBI): domain Eukaryota; kingdom Metazoa; phylum Chordata; class Aves; order Pelecaniformes; family Scopidae; genus Scopus; species Scopus umbretta. The sequence continues at coordinate 4,281 of VZTL01032636.1, forward strand.
TGAAGCATCTTTCCTCCATAGGTGCCATCTTTCCTCCCTTCACCCTTTCTCCATAGGGCTGCCCAGGTCACCAAGCATGCAGGGCATGACAAAAGAGAAAAGGGAGCAAACCCTAGCCTGGGTGGATGGAGGGGCAGCTCCCTCCCGCAGCTAGTGCAACCCAGGCCATATCCCTGTGACTCTCCTACCTGAGCTCTTCAGGGGTTAGGCTGCTCTCCCATCAGACTTGCCTCAGTGCTGGCGATGAACAGCCACAGCCCTTCTTTGGAAGTTTTCAAGACCAAATTGGAGAAAGGCCTGAGCAACCTGGTCTGGGCTCACAGCTGACCTTACTTTGAGCATGGGCTTGGGCTAGAGCCCTCCCGAGGTCCCTGCCAGCCTGAATTATCCTCTGATTCAAAGGTGTCAGACAAACTAGTGAGTCACTGCTTTCCTTGGCTGGAGATGCTGGTAGTGGCAGCTGGCAGAGCCTCAGTGCATTTTGTTGGTGGCATTGTGAAAGCACCTTGCTCTCCTGGCTCTGCTCTTGCCTTTCAGAGGTTCAGGGTATGACTTGAATTTGGGGTTTCCTAAAGAACAGGACCAGTGGAAGTACCAGAGATGTTAACAACCACGGGCCTGTTTCACAAATGCCTGTAGATTTAGGCATGGTTGGATTATTCAAACTGCTCCACTTGCCTTGAGTCATCAAGGGAAAGGTCTCGTTTTGGCACTAAGATGGGAGGTGGTGCGTCTGATGTGGCATTGGGGGTGACTCAGAGCCGTACTTCAGCCTTGGCGCAGAGCTGTGAAAATGGGTATCAAAGGACAGTGTCCTGTCTGAGCTGCCTTTCACACGCTCATCACGCTGGCGTGAGTCATCACTTAGCATGGAGCACAAGGGAGAGGTGGGTGATACCACGTGAACACAGCCAGGGGCCAGGGTGAGTGCTGACAGGGATGTCGAGAGCGCTGAAGGATAAAGGAAACACCGCCTAAGCCCAGTTTCGTGCTTTGAGTAGATAGTACAGTACAGAAGAGGCAAAAAAATCACGCTCTAGTCTTTGAAAAAATTCTATGCTCTCACTTGAAAGAAAAGTGGAAAAAACAAACAAACAAACAAACAAAAATCCCCAAATAGGCTTTTAATCTCCGTAAGTGCAGATGATCTGTACATTCCACAAAAAAGAGATGTAGAAAACACACACACACCTTTTAACTACTGAGCAATTTAAAGACTAATAGGATTCATCCATAATTACATAGTTAAGTAAAATTTATGTATGAAGGAATTAACTGATTTCCCTGAGGGCAATATAAACCATAGAGACAGTGCTCTCATTTAAAAGTACCATCTCAATGTTAAAATACTTTGTCATTCTTCTGTAGTGATGGTTAGGTGCTGTGAGAGCCACATGGAAGTTTATTTACTGATCCGCAGACAACTGATAACAGATCTCTGCTTTGTTTGGAATAGAAAACTTGAACAGCTTGTCTGCACCTCTCCACTCGGACATTAAATCAACATGGCTCTATTAGTGGCCCTAGGATGCCAGCTGAGCCATCTCTAAGCCTGTCACCGTGATGTCTTCATCTGTAACCAGAGCAGACGTGAGCTCCTGGCAGCTTCGGGAGGTGACAACAAATCCAATTAGCTCCTCTCCATGGCGCCACAATACTACTGTGAAACGGCCTGACAGGGAGGGTGGCTGCAATACCCTGCACAGTGGGCAATATTCTTCGTATTTAAAAAAAAAAAAAAAAAAATCTACCAACACTTAATTGCTGGAGTGACTTTCCAGGCGGCTGCTGGAACCTCGTGCGCAATCTGGTCAGAAATGTGAGCTGTCCTGAAGGGCTGGATTGTGCACAGCTTGGGGAGGGCTTTGCAAAAGGGTAAAAAGCTCCAAGAGGATAACTCTGTGCCAGCACTGTCATCCCCCACCCTCATAAGGAAAATTTGGTCTGGAAATCATGCAAAAGGCAGCCCCTTCCCGCTCCAGTCCCATGTTGCACAGAGACAGGGACTTTTGGTGCCCGGAGGTGGTATGTGCTCCGTACTGTCTCTTTTGGCTACAGTGTAAGCCAAAAGATAGAAGCAAACTCCCCACTCCAGACTTTGTCTGCTGGAAGGAAAGTGGGGGGCTGCTCAGAGGATGTAGGATTTGGAAGTACACAATCTAGTGAAACTCTTCTAGTGTGGAATGGGAAGGGTTGGTAACACTGCTCACAAGTTGAGGCTGGGCTGTATTTAAATCAACTTCCTTCCTCCCAAACTAGTTAGCTAGTGGAAAGAAATATTTCACGTACTGATTAAAAGTTGCTGATATCCAATAAGGCACAATGCATTAAGTCATTTAATTCTTTTAGGCTCTATCACTAATGTGATATTTTTGCATTTTCTCACCAATACTTGTATCTAACAGTACAAGGTGAAGTAGGCTGGGGGAAATTAGAGAGTGACTGTAGGGGTCTCTTGAATAAGAAACTAAATCCAGTTTCTTCTATTTTGTTCTCAAGGTCATAGAGGCCATAAGCGAAACCTGAGCATCCTTGCTGCTGAAACATAGTATACTTGAGATGCAAGAATGCTTCCCAGTGTTTGTGTTCAGGTGTTCTCCAACCCCATTCATGTAGGTAAATTCTGGCTCTTCCAATGTTGGAAGTTTTAGGAATCACTGTAACCTTATACTGCTCTTAGAGAAATCATTGAACTTAGTAACTAGCTTGATTTCTCTGTTTTCAGTGGAGTGAGCCTGAAGGGAACTGAAGGTAACTGTGTTACCTGCAGCCTAGTGACTGTGGTCACTAGACTAAATCAGACACCTCTAGCAGTATATATTCTGTTTTCCAAGTTAGCGCGGATGTGCCTTTTTGCACATTGTGAGTCTGTGTTAATGTGTAACGTTAACAGAACTGGTTTATGGGTAACTATGAACTTATGGGAAGGAAAGGTCCAGCAAAGCAACAGTAAAATGGTTGCATCGCTGCATGTCTGCAAACTTGTTTGAATGGAAAATCTTCATTCCTCCAAGGATAGTATGTTTTAAAACCAGACAGAAGACAGCATTCATCTGGAGCCTGGATCTGCCTTGTCTGTGCAGTTACTGGTGATGGGGGTTCAAAGCAGAGAAAAACAACTCAAAAAAACCTGCAGAAATGGTGTTGGGAGAAAGCACTATTTCCAACAACTTAAATGCATATTTTTTAACTGGTTCCCCTGATGCTCAACTTCCATGCTTTAAAAGTGCAGTGAGATCTGGGAACATTTCAGCACTAGTCATGATTTCTGAGGATGGATTTCTCCAGGGAGAGCATATTGCAGCAGTGTTTGCCTCCCAGAGCCAAGCACACACTCCAGTCAATGGGTAGCAGTTGGCAGGCCACCTCTCCCTTGTCAAGAAGCCAGTTGTACTATTGTCTCCTGCCACATCCCTGAGGAATACCTGTGGGCACTGGCAGCCACACAGCTGATGAGAGAAAGGGAAAAGGTGTAACTGGGATAACACAAAGGGTTTAAATTTTTTTTCTTTTCTTTTTTTTTTTTTTTTTTTAACAGAAGCAGCTTGTTGTAAATATACATTGTTAAATCAAACTCATTCCAGATTCATTGGGCACAATATCTAGGCATGTGGCTGGTTTACAGAGCAACCAAACACTCAGTGAGCCTTGGAACTAATGGACTGGGTTTGGAAACCAATCAAGTACTGCCAGGCCCAATTATTTTCAGCAACATCTTTCTGCTACCAAAATGTGGCACTGTGGACTTTGGCCTGCTTGGTAAGAGCTACTCTGCTAGCCCACTGATGAGCATGGTCCAGACTGCAGACCTTGAAATGAGCCTGCACAGCATAGGGAGAAGGATACTCTGGTCATCAGCATAAGGCTTTGTCTTAACCAGCAATTAGTAGCAGTAGTGGTTAAGTCTGAGTTTTACTTTAAGATAATTACATGTATGCTGTGTGTAACAGTGCCATAGGCAGTTGAAGGGAAGCCTTGCATTCTTCAGTGATGAGAATGCTAACAGGTGATGGAAGTTAAGGACTTAGTTACCTCAACTGTGTCTGCACATGGACTTGCATCCATAGAGCAAAGAGAAAATTTGAGGGTGAAGTAGTTCTAGAGATCTAGAGCAGGATGTGAGACCATAGAGCTGATTTGTTGGGGAAGTATTCCCAGCACAGCTCACATCACAGGCTGCTCGGCTGGTCTTATTTGACCACAAACTTAACAGTCAGGCCAGTTCCACCAAGACAGCAGTGGCTGGTGTAGATACTTTGCAGTGAGTCAGATTGACACAGTTCATGAGTTGGCTGAGAATTTGCATCATCGTGTGGCTTTAAGGCAAGACTTTTTTGTGGCCTTGCTGGTGGCAACTGAGTTTTGCTTTGCCATTTTAGGGAGACTGGAGGGATGGCTATGAAATGAAACTTGAAGATTGCTACTTCCATACTGTGCATCACAGAAGCTGTTAATGAGCCCTCTTTCCTTACCCCTCTCAAAGTTACACACTCTTAATGTGCTTACAGACAACAGTACCACAAGCGTGATGACTTGCTGCCGCAGCATGCAAGGAGAGCTTGCTGTGACAAATTGGCAATGGGAAATGGAACATGCTTTTCTCTTGAGCTGTTAGTCTATCATCTCCTGAAGTTCAGCTTTTATGATGATCACGAAAAAATGCTGGGCATAAAATGCTGAGTCTCACTAAGGTGACTGGACACTGAAAATGGCACTAAGATTGCAGAGACTTGAAATATCACAAGATGAAGTCCAGATATATTCTCCCTGGGAAATCAGAGAGAAGAAGAGAAGACATTGGTAGAGTGACAGCAGAAAGGTTTAAAGAGAAGGAAAGAAGTACAGAAGTTATTTGAGTAGTCTAGGAATGGAGGAGATATCTCATTTGACAGTTGAAGGTGATAGAGGCACAAGAGGAAAAGGGGAAGAAGGAAGCATGAGACCACATGCTTCTGAGGCAGGTGTATCAGGGAAGCACAAAGGTGTTTTATTTCTATGAGTTTTTGCACCAGCTAATAACATTGGTTGTATGGAGCCCTCCAACCTACTTCTCTAGCAGATCATCCCAAACTGAATGCACTTACTAATCACACTAACTTTTTGCTGTTCTCTAGTTAGCAGTAAACACTGGCTACAATTTTTTTTCCTGCCAAATCTTTTAATTTGATAGAACCTGTATCAAAGCAAAACATATGCTTTCGGTTATTGGGAAGTTTGGGGAAAATTAGCTGCCTGGATTATCACAGGAGCTAACAAACAAGTCTTGAGACATGCTTTTTAAAAGGAAATTTGTATAAGAAATTATGCCCTTAACTTGAGGACTGAAGGTTGTCTCTCCTCTGGAGGTCTCTGAGATACTGCTCTACAAAGATTTGACAGCCAAACTGTAGATTTTTCTTGGAAAATCATCATCATCTGTCATCTATTCAAGACAAGATTTTCCCTGTCTTGAATGAGTTGTTCCTAAATACAGTCATTCTCTTCTTCTCTGTGGGATGTGGCCAGCTGTGACTGGGACTTTCTTACTGAAATCACTGAAACACACACTGTGGATGATGGCGTTTGCATAGTCAAGCCTCAGTTGTAATCTCAAAGCTACTAGTCAGAATAGTATCTCTGCTGAGCATTTCCAATGTGTTTAAAGGCTGGAGAGGCATCTCACAAGAGCTGGCATTAGTTAAACTGCTCTCTTGGTAGACAGAGGGTCTGTTCTGATAGCCTTAGGGAGCCTACAGTTTAAATCAAATGGATTTTGTTGACTTATTTTCATTGAATTAAGGTTTTAAACATGTCAGAGGTATCAGCCTCTGCTGGAATCAGAGGGTGGTTTACACAGTTGTGTCACCAGACCTGCATCCCACTATATGATTTTCTCTCTTTAACTTAAGGAGAAGTCAACAGTTTTAGAAGCTACAGTTTTACAGTCGCTTGGGCTCTCTTGCAGCTTTGGCTCCTGGTAACACTGGAATCCAAGCTTTTTAAAAAAACCTATTCTGTAATGGGACTCTTGGAAAAGTGTAGCGTTGTTATGAAGAAAATAACTAGCAAAGATGGTGGCACAGCCAAGACAATTTCCCCTTGGTTTTTGGCCAACCCCTCTGGTGCTTAGACAGATGCCATCTGCCTCTTTCCCCTGTGGTATTGCAACTCCTCATAGGCTTTAGGGCTCCTCTAGGCAAAGAAACATAATTGCACCAAAAATCATTATTTGAATCGCAACGCTAAGTTTCACTCAGGACAACTTCAAGAAATACTCATTTTTCCTGCTCTCATCTACCTGGGCTTGTTTTTATCTACCTAAATGCCACCTCTCCCTGGCTTGTAATGTTGCTGTACTGAGTACTTGCATTACTCTAGTGCCCAGGAGTCCCAGTCATAGACTTAACTGTTTAGGGGCTAATTACAACATTAAGGCTAGTTTTCCTTGGCCAGCTAGCAAACGGAACATGGAGAATATTGTTCAGGAATCCCTTTCCTAGTATTAGGGCTTACTCAAGCTAGTGTTCAAGACAAGTTCCCATTCTGAAAACCATTTGCCTGGCAGGTGATGGAGTTAGGATATTCATGCAATTTATTTAAGATGCATGAGTGGAGCAATGGGGAGAAATTTATCTCCTCTTGAGGTCCTTGGCACTGATTTAGATGGTTTGTTCTTGCTTCCTCCCTAGCCTTGGCTCAAAAAACACTAGAAGTCTCCTTTGCCCGATGGTATAGCTTCTTCAGAAGAGGGGGAAGTGCCCCTGCCTGGTGTCCAATTGCTCTTCTGTGTTTCCCAAAGGAACATACTGATGAAATATGCTTCCAAGGGACCTGGTGCCATGAGGCAATGCAGTTCAATGCTGTGTGGTGATACCAGCTCCTGTCGCCTAAGCAAAAAGCATCATGTTCACGTGCCAGCATTGCATATGAGGAAACAAGCCCTGTACATTTTCCAGAGTAATGGGACCTTCTGCATCTTCTAAAACCAGGGAGTATTCTCAGTGATTGCTGGGAATGGGGTGCTTGTCTTGCTTTTACATGTTTCCAGGAAGAATCTGAGTATCAAAACCCTGTTAGTTGGGTTTAGAGAGCCTTTCTTCCCACCCTGGAGGCTTCACAGCTCCTGGCAGCTTTGGAAACAAGCTCAGTCAGGATTCAGACTCAGGCCTCTCACCTGGGGCTATGCAGCATTGCTTCCAGACCAATGAGCCATTTTGTAGGTGACTTCTAAACATGCAAAGAAAATTAAATGATTCCTCTGAATATCCTTAGCCAGAAGAACGGCTCAGAGGGTTATTGAATTTTTTTTTCGAGTCCACAGTTCTTGTTTATTTGAATGCTGCATCAAAGCTGAGAGAAAAGGCCATTGTGCCTTTGATTGGATTGGAATTTTCTGCACCAACATTGGCCAAAGGCAGTCCGTGCTTTCGCAGGTGACGCAATGGGGAATGGGGGAGTGGGAGAACCTGACAGACACGCAGACAGATCAAACACGACACTTCAAAGAGAAGAAAAAATGCAAGAATGAAGCAATCCAGCACTACAGTCCCTCAATGTTATGAAACAAAGCAGACAACCCTCTACACATGGCCATTTCTGCCATTCAGAAACTGAAGCTGTATACATGAGATCTTACCAAAAGCACTAGGGAGTGGTCTCTAGCGACTACATGACCAGTTATTGCACTATCCGTGCTCAGACACTCTGAGGGGCTAATTAGTGCTTTTAATATGTAAATCAGAGCCTGAACAGATTAAATCTAGGGAAAAAAATAACCCAGCTGGTGAATATGTTGTTTTAATTATTGCTCTAAAGAAAATATGGACATGGCTGAAGATGATGACAGAAGAACTTCTAATACTATCTTATAGAAGTTATCCCTGTTCAGAGCAAACTAGCAGGAGAAGCTTGGTGCTGAGCTGGAGCAGAAGAGAAGCAGCAGAAGCGCATGCAGGGCCAGCAGAGCCCTGCCGGCTGCACGGTCCATCCCAAACTTGGATCCTCCTGTCCAGCCAATGGAGTTTTCAAAATCATCTTAGTATTACTGCTAAGTATGCACATGCCGAAAGGCTCAGTCAGGATTTCATCTTACTGGGTGTTGTTGAAACATGGAGAAAGACCTAATCCCTGCCCCACAGAGAGATTTGGGGAGATAGGGAGGTGACAGGGGGAATAATATCATATGTTACACTGTGGAGATGAAAGTCTGTAATCCTTTCACCTCTAGATGTGCATGAATCCTTTGTGTTACAAGGGGACAGGACTTGGAAAAGAATAAATATTGCATTTTCCCATGCTGGGTTTGTCCAAAGGCAGAGGAGAGAAGGAAAATTTAGCTAGGATGGGTAGGAAAGAGAGGTTAAGAAGAACTGAAGGAGGGAAGGGGCAGATTGGATGATTACTTGTGTTTGATATAAAAAGCTGTAGGCAGGAAAGAGGCTATTAACTTTTGTTGAGCTGTGTCCACTGATACTGGAATGAAATGCACAGCAAGCCTGGACTGCAGTCCTCTCTGCCAAGTGTGAGTTGAGAGAAGGAAGTTTGCTTTCCAAGAAAAACTTTTCAGAAAGGAGGGCATCTGTATGCCTCAAAGGCCTCTTGCGTTATTCAAGTCAGAGCTGCCTTCCAACCCGCCTGAAGGAACTGAGAACAACTTTTCTCTGTGTCAGTTGTTGAGGCTCTTTTGCAGCCTCTAGTGAAGTGAATATTTTTCTATGGATCAATTTTTAGCTTCTGTCAGTATTGAAACCCTGAACTTTTTTTCCATAGAGCAAGGGAATAGCAGGTAATTATGTTTCCTTTGAACATACGTGCCCTTTTATCTGTGCCCTTCTGCCTACCTGTCTGCCTGTCTCCTTATTTATCTGTGTATTGTAATTAAGGATTGGGAGTTGCAGGAGAGACAAGTTCCTTTTCCCATTCTTTTCCTCTCTCCCTCTTCAGTTTGCTAGTGTCTAGTATAGATGCATTGTTTGGAATAGATGATTAAAAATGTCTTTTGTTGTTCTCCCAATAAATATATAGAGATACATACACACATATACCTCTATATATTTAGCCATAAGATTGTACATAACTGGATCTGTTAAGTCTGTAACAGACTCCTTCAATAGAAGATTTCATCAAGTGCTCCTGATCAACAGTAAGAATTAGGTTGACTGACCTGGGTTGCCTGGGATGTAGATATTCCTTCATAATAATCTTTGTAATGCTGTTTTAATAGAGCACAATTTACCCTTCTTTAGCTTCAGACTTTCCTCCTTTCCAACCTCTCCTCCTTGCTGCTGCACTGTGGATACCCTAGGAGGCAAATGTGCTTTCCTTTTACCCATATAACACAGTGACTGTGGGATGTGATCTTCCCAGTGTTAGCTCTTCCTTGTAAATCAAGAATGCCTTCGATGTAGCAAATCTGCATTCACATCACCATACATTAACCTGTATGGTTAAATTCTTCAACTCCCTGGGGGAACAGAGGAATTAAAAACAGGATGAGAATCTAGGAAACTTGTGTCTCCCATCCTGGCTTTGTCACTTTTCTCCTCCATGACCTTGGATAAATCCTTTGAGTCATGTCAATGCTCTGCAACGGCACATGGTGCTGGTATCTCCAGGCATGCTCCTGTATCCACATTATGAAGTGCAGCACCTTGCAAAAGTCCTAGCTCTGTTAGCACTGTGCCACTGAGAGCTAATTAGTTCACGTGCTGGTGCCATTAATGTGGAGCTTCCAATCAGTGAGTGAACAAGAATTAGAAGTGGCATAGGCACCTCTACAGTGTTACCACTGCCAGTGTATCCTGGTTTCAGCTTAATTCAGAGTTCATTTTCTTCCTAGTAGCTGCCATAGTGCTGTGGTTTGGACTTAGTATGAGAACAATGCTGATAACGCGCTGATGTTTTAGTTGTTGCTCAGTAGTGCTTACACTAGTCAAGGACTTTTCAGCTTCCCATGCTCTGCCAGGGGCACAAGGAGCTGGGAGGGGGCACAGCCAGGACAGCTGACCCACACTGCCCAAAGGGCTATTCCATACCATATGGCGTCATGCTCAGTATAGAAACTGGGGGGAGTTGGCTGGGAGGGCAGCGATCGCTGCTCGGGGCCTGGCTGGGCATCGGTCAGCGGGTGGTGAGCAATTGCATTGTGCATCATTTGGTTTGTATATTCTTTTATCATCATTATTATTATTATTTTCTCTTTTTCTACTATCCTATTAAACTGCCTTTATCTCAACCCATGGGTTTTATTATTTATTTTTTTCCCGGTTCTCTCCCCCATCCCACCGGGGCAGGGGGAGGGTGAGTGAGTGGCTGTGTGGTGCTTAATTGCTGATTGGGGTTAAACCACAACACAGTGTAAATGTGCCATTGGTTTCTGTGTGCTTTTTGTGGCTAAAAACCCAGTCACTTCTGTTGGTTTTAATACCTGATGCCTAGTATGCACACACCTCCACTTAGTGTGGACTTTGGACTTTCAGCGCATAAATATATATATATAAAAATCATTTTCCTCTCCTCAGAAAAAATATGAGTGCTAGAAATTCAAATACTGTGTTTGTTTGATAGTATTGTTCCTGTCCCTTTAGCACTGATACAGATCTCTTCAAGTGTGCCCAGCACTTCCTAAAGGGACCAAAGACAGTATGGCTATCCTAAGGAGATTTTGCTCTAGGTGCCATACAACCGACAACACCTAGCAACAAAACACCAGGCAAACAAGGGACATAAAGGAGGGTCCTTGTTTCCTCAATGATTTTGTCACATTTTTAGAATTACTAATATTTATTTTGTCATAAATACAGGCACACTGATGCAGGAGGTGGGCATCAGGAGACAGCAGAAAGGATACATGAGCTTTGGAAGAGGATTTTCTTTCTCATGCAGAAAGTGCGAATGTCAAGGAATGGGAATGAATGGGAGAAAGAGAAACAGAAGAAATGAATTTGTAGCAGACGGGCTGGCTAAATGTGGCAGCAGTGCTTCTGTGTAGCTGTTACTAACAGAGTCACTGCAGTAATGCCCAGGCAGTGAGAACTTGCAAAGTGGAGGCTCTCTGGTTCCAAGCGGTTAAAAATAAAAGTCTGAAATTGGTCCTAGAAAAATAGTTCATTTGATATGTATTTAAACTACTCTTTGGCCAACCTCTGCATGCAGAAAGCAGAGTGTCTGGCATTACCACCAAAGAGAGGTGAAATCATGGATGCATGATGTGTCATGCTTGATACCATGACTTGCCATCCTGCAGCAGAAATTTCTTTCAGATGCAGCCTGTACACTTTGCACTCTGACCAACCTCCACCTTCTGCCTTTTCTACAGAGGGATGAATGCAGTGTAATTAAATGTAAAAGGAATTTAAAAGCAGTTTTTCAACAGAGGTGATTGTCCAAATGTCTTTGTCATTGTGCTCTGGGGCCTTATGGCAGAGCTTCCTATTGTGGGGAAAAGTCCCACATTTCTAATGAAAGCAAACCCACTCATGTTTTCTCTCAGTGACTTTCCCAGCAAAGATAACTATTTTTCCCAGGCTCTAGGAATTACCTGCTAAAGGCAGCTACTTCAGCTCCTACGGGACAGTGGAGGTCTTCCTGTTCCTACAAATGCAAGGCTTCTACTTTGGATGTTCAGTAGTGGTTAAACCAAGAAAAAAACATGCAAACCTCAAAATCTCACTGCCATGGACCTAGTAAGATGCACGCTCAAGTCATGATAAGGGCTGTGTGTGTCATTTTCCTAATTTAAAACTTGGATAATAGAGTGAAATTTTGTTGTTACCTTGCCTGGGAAACTGCCAAGATGGACCTTGCTGGTGCCATGTTCGGGTGACCCTTTAGTTAGTATTTACTCTCCCACATATCAATATTCTGATACTCCCAGTTCACTTGAAGTCCTCTCATACACTGTGTAGACTGTTATTTGTCTTGAGCTGAATGTTACCAAGGGAAATCAACGTCCATCCGTGCAGTCCAGGAGTACAGTGTTATCACCAAAGCCTGTCCTTTCTTCAAGGAGACCTAGAAATACTGGGGGAAATGGCTCCTTGCTTTGGGCTGAACTTGTTGGGACTTTGGAGTGAGAGCTGGCTGGTCATGAGGCTAAGATGTAACTTTTGGAAAATCCCTGGATATAACTTCTCTGGCCAAGGCTATGGCCTTGTGAATCCCATCTCTTCAGTGTTGCTATTAGTATAGTGATTGATTGTCTCCACGTGAGTCTACTTTGAACTTTGGATAGTGTGCTCCTTCCAGCAAAATCAACATCTCTATTTGATTATGCTGTTCTTGCTAGGTCTTGCAGACCAGGACAGTCCCTAATTTTTTTTAACCAGTAAGCAAGACAGAGATTCCCCATCAGCTTGTTATTTTGTATCTTCCTGCAACAACAGACCAGACCAGAATGCTGCAGATGTATCCATTGTGGCTGATTTTTGTCAGGTTTCTTGCAGACTTTGTCCAAGTGGAGAATTAATGGCCAATTCTGCAGGAGATTGTCCTGAGATTCACAATACCATGAAAGAAATCTCAATTGTTTTTGTCAAATTTTTGCATTCTTGTAATTAATAAACAGATACAAGCTGCTGAAGCAGCCAGTCCTCTATCATTTACGTGTAGCTAAAAATAATTGCTAGAAATGATATTTTGCTGATATTTCAAATCCACAAATGCAACAGAATTAATTTGCTCTAGACATTTTCCATTTTAGTGTCTGTATACACATATATAAAATATAACCACATCCATATTTATAAGTATGAAAATGAATATATTTTGTACCTAGAAATATTCCCGTGTACCTCTTGACTTGTCATTGGGAAATACACACAGGACTCAACAGTAAGTAATAAAAGCAGCAGAGGTGATATCCTAGGGTTTGCTATCTCCACAGATTCATTAAGTGGTGGTGGAGAGCCCTGACAGGGTGAATGTCCTTGAGTATTGCAGCTCCGTTTTTTTGGCTATGCTGAGGGGCAGTCCTTCTCCATGTCCCAAATTCCTGCCTGAGCACATGAGGATGCTGCTCCCATTCTACGTGACAATGGTGACCCATGCCCATAAAGAGACTTAGAGTTCAGTTTGATAAGCTGTTCAACTCTCAGGATCTGATCACATAAAAATAATTAAGCACATGCTTAACTCTAAGCATGTAAGTCTTACTGTCTCAAAGCCACATTGCCCAGTGTCTGACCAAGTGGTCTGGGCAACCTTGCCCACCCACTCAGCAATTTATGGTGCCCCTCCTTTTCTCCTTTAGGAGAAAGGTACACCTCTCTGCTTGCTGGCTAGAATTATGACCCAAATCATTAAAAGTGTAGTCTGTTGAAAGCTAGGGACATTTTGGCAAATAATGCTACCATAGAAAAATTTGTGTCTGAGCTCTTACCTTCTTCCTTAAAATATTTTCCCTACAAAGGTAGTAATTTCTTTAGATATAAACATAATTTTAATGAATGAGCAAATGCATTCAACTGTCTGGGGCAATATGATGTGTATCTACATGTTTGGATAAATCTATGCACACACACACACACTCACTGATAAAATGTGTCTTTTCTCTTACACTGAAGGTTGTATAATACTTCCTGGGAATTGTATTTCTTTCCCCCTGTATTACAAAACTATAGAAAGTATTACTGTATCTCTAACCAAAAACTATTTCATGCTCTAGCATAGCCAAGTGTCTGCAAGCAGAGATAAGCTATGATTTCCCATTTTCCTCTACCAAATTAGTGATCTAAATGCACAATGAAACCATCACCTTGTGTCAGCAGTGGGGATAGCAGTAAGTTAAAAAAATAATAATATAAAAAGTATTAATGGGGAAAAAATTGAATAGTGTGTGTGTGGGTTCTCCACAGTTTGGTGAAGGTTTGTTAACTTGAAAACAGTTTTGAGAGAAAGATAAATTTCTGAAATTACATGGAAGGATTATGCAGAAAATTAATTCAGTGAAAAAAAGGAAGACCAGTAGCCAGCAACAATTTGAAGTTGATATTTACAACAAAACTGAAAAAAAAAGTAGTTTAGGGATCCTTTTCATTTGATATTTTTAGATCACACTTCACTGTCCATAAAAATGCCCTCGGTAACATGACTCTTTCACAGGTCACAATTTACAGGGTTCTCTTGGCACTATTTTTCTGTTAAGCTGATTTTAAGGCGAAAGCATACCCAGTTAAATAGTTATCATTTTTTGCAAATTTTAATACCTGTTTTTTTAAAGCCAGAACAAAACTGATTTTCTCCCCTGCTGGTGAGTTTTGCAGAATAATTGGGGGAAAAAAACCCTTCCACTGACACAGAACATTGGCTCTTAGGAGGTAAACATGGGGCTCCCCCCACCTATTCTGAGCTTTTTAGAGGCTCAATATGCTCCTAACTTTGCACAAAGCCCGGCCTGAGGAACAAAGCCTGCGGACCACCACCGGGAAGCGGTATTAGCCCTTTCCGCAGCCTTCCCACTGTGGATGCATGCTCAATTCCCAGATAAATGTACCTTTTAAACTATATTAATGTAAAAGTTTTATTTGAAAGATGCCAGCTGTGGTCCTAGCCCAGGTTTATTCATGTGGGACATTTACTGGGTCAACTTAATACTTGACTACTGCTTATTATCCCATCAGTCTTTAGGGACAACCCATGATCTAATTGCCTGGCATTTATGTTGCCCTGGCAACTATAAATACAGAGTAATAATCCTTAAAGGGGCAGTGTAGAATTTCATGCCCCTGCAGTGAAGTACACTTCATTTCCCAGAGCACCCCGTGTTTTTTAATTCAGTGAATAAAAATGTGTAATGAATAATTAATTGTGTGCTTGGAGGCACAATAGCTGCCTACTTTTGAATATTCATCAGTGACATTATTAATTCACTAGAAATCCCAAGGAGCAGTGGGATAGGCTTTTAGCCTAGCTGGAGGACTTACAGATAATACTCTGCAACATGAACAAACTTTTTCAAGCATACTTTTCTTTTGCAGAGTTTTTTAAATTTAATTTACATCTTAATAAAATAATAATAAAAAAAGTTCTGTACTGGATACAGCCAAGCAGCAGTGAGCAATAGCTGACCACAGTAAAAAATCCAGCAGGCTGGGGCCTATTCCTCCCTGACCCACTGCCATACCTGACCTCTGCTTCAGGACCCGGTGTGCACCACTGCAGAGAAGATAAACCTTTGGAGCTCTTTGAGCAAGACTGTAGAGAGAAAGCAGATGGCCAGTCATAATTTCTAGTAATGTGTCAAGTTCTCTGATGAAAAACCATCATATTTACCTGTCAAAAAAGTAAACATCAAAAAACCTGCCTACAGTAAATAACTTGTCAGGCTACAAAGAGGGCTATTCTACTGTTGAATAAACCTGCACGTCTTTTCCAGGGATAGGAGTGTGATTTTCCACGTCATCACGGTAGTTGAATGATGCCATTCCATTTAAAGCAGGGGACTTATGCCAGGTGAAAGCAGATGATGAAGTGCAGAGTCAAACCCCATCCGTTTCTTGGCAGAGAAGAAACGGAATGATTAGAAAGAAACCTAGGGTCTTTTTGTGAACTTTTCCTTCTTTCCCCATCTGATTAGCAATGCCAATGTAGTTGCAATGTAGTCTCTTTTCACCACTGATACCTAAGGCCAGATTCTGTGCTGACACAATTTCTTTGACTTGAGAGAGAATTTGATCTTCAGCGCTTTGGGCCAAACCTTGTAGAGCCGCCTTCTTACAAATAGCCCACCTTAGGGTCTTGTTGGGAATTTTTCTTCTGAGGAATTTTTAGATAAAAATGTTGTTTCTGCAAAGATCAAAATTCATGGTTACAGTCACCTAAAGTCCTATAAGGCAGTGCACTATCAGAAGAAAGTGAAACTACACTTGAGCCAGTCCAACAAACCTAGAATTTCTGTAAAAATCTTTCTTTTCCTCTAGGGTTTGTTACTCAACTATAATGCCTATCAGAATATTTGCAGGCCCAGCTCTTTGTTTGTAAAGGAATAAATCTTTTAAATCCTTCAAAAGGCAATTGGAGTGCTAAATCACAGACACATTTTTAAAAATGAGACCTGTAATCCACTGAGGTTCTTAATGGGAAGAAATCATTATGCCTAATTAAATTGAAAGTAGCTCCATTTGTGTAAAGGTGGCAAAAATGGAGCTTACTTGAAGCTTATGCTTGTAATAAGTTATATTTAAACTACCTGTGGTGTAATAGGGTCTTCTCTTTACAGGACTGAAACCTAACATTTGATTCTTTTCAGTCTTATTCTCCCTTTTCTTTCCTCTGCCTTTGACCTTCTCCTGGCATGTGATGAGCTGCGTCTTCTCTGCCACCCTGATGTTCAGTGGCTCCCTCATCTTTCTTCTGCCTTTTATTCCAACAGAGACCTCCAGCAACAGCAACCAGAACAATGCACCCAGGGTTGATCAATCTTGATTCTCTGCTGCAGAACTTCTTAACCACATAGTGACAGAAAACAGCAATTACTTACATTGCAAAGTAAAACTGACCAGCAATTTTAGCTGCTTGCTTTCCTGTAGGAAAAAAAAAAATCTTCTTTTTATTTATTTTCTTTTTTTTTCTTGTT
>VZTL01032637.1:2854-18810 GCA_013400535.1 Scopus umbretta
CAGAAGCATGATAGTCTGTTTCAAGTGCACTGAAAAGAATAGGGTTATAATATCACAAAGTCTGAGGTCAAGCAGGTAGTTGTCCAGATTTGGTAGTTCGGTAGCTCACTGGTTTGGCACAGGAGCAAATAACCCTATTACTCTCCAGCCATCAAGTCTCAAGCGCTCTGGGGAACAGTGTTGACACGGTTTTCTCCTGACAATTTCTGGCCAAAAGACAACTCAGAGAAGCCAGACCAATCCTTCATTTAATCTTAAATGAACCACTCAGCAGGAAAAATTAAAGGCCACCGTTAATCAACAACCAAAGTGAAAGGCCTCAGAATAAACTGTGTAGATGGGCATATTAAATATTGCCTCCTCTTAAAAAAAAAAAAATTCAAGTAATAAATAAATTGTAAATATTTCTGATTCATTGAAGAATGTTTACACAGTTCTGTAAAATCATTCATTAAGTAGTTTTAATGAAAATAAGGGTAAATAAAATCAGTAATATAGCAGCTATATGTGTGGTTCTTCTCTGCACATGTGACCCTGGGAGAAAGTAAGAACATTAACTAGTAAACCTGCAGCTGACAGAAAACTACAGCATACATTTTGTGTTTAAGGAGTGGAAAACCAGGACCTGTTCACTAGCCAGAGCATTCATTAACGTTTACCATTGTTATAGAATGCTATTCTGAATTACTCATTGAGAAACTTAATATACAAAGAAGTATGCCCACTATGTAGGTTTCTTCCTCCAAGATAAAATGATTGCAAACCACATTTCTTTAAATGGAGTCTAGCAACAAAAACTAAATAAAGGGGGAAAAGGGTTCCCAACAGCATTCTTATTTACAACTTAGTAAAGCAAATTTTAAAAAGTGAAATGTCTGTTTCTGCCCATGTTTAAAAGAAGCAAAGAACAGATGAGCTTGACCACAAAAGTTAATGACATTTAATACAAGCACCTAGACCTTTTAAATTAATACAATTCACTAGGTTATAGCAAGCAAAACCAGCTCTTTTCATGTGACAAGTAAGGGTAGGGACTACCTTCCAACTGCCAAAATCTGAAGGTAGAGAGCCTAGCTTATTAGCCAACTGACAGCTGAGTACCTTTTTCTTTCATTCAGAACCAGTAATACAGAAATAGTTATTTTCTTCTGAAACATCTGATTATTAGGAAGCCAGAATACCTCATGCTCCAACAGTTAAAGGCCATCTCTAAATGTAGAGGCCTCTCCAGCTCCCTTGCCCAGGTGCACATCCCGGCAAGGTCTTGGCTGCATGTCTGAATGAGGCTTCCGATTCATACATCCCATACTGCCACATGCCCTGATTTTCTCTGGAGATTTATTTTACTTACATGGAAACAGAATTTAGGGGGTACTCCTAGCCTAGGCAAGTAACATGGATCAGAACGAGAGTGCATCTGTTCCTTGTTGAGACAAGGAGAGAACATCATAGAAAATGACCTGTGGGAAGCATCTATTGAAATACCTGAAATTACAGTTAGCATATGAACAAATGAAATCTCAGTATAATTAACAAACTAACAAAAGAAAGAATGTCAAAAAAAGTACTACCTTCTTTTCAGTGGGGCTTGAAGTCTTTGATACTAATGCTGCTTCAACAAGACCCTGCTCAAGTAAGGAGTCATATTTTATGCTTCTTTTTCTGTTTCTCCTCTCCTTGTTTGCTGGCTTTTGTTCATTTTCCTCTGACTGAGACACATCTGCACCATTGTCTCCACAAATGGAAGATTCAAAAAGAGGTTTTCCATTCATGTAGGTTTTAGTGATTTTCAGCTTAATTTCTGGAGAGCCATTCTTGATAGGAGTAGTGTTGGGTGGTGTTCCAACTCCCTTTATTTCCTGGGGTTCAAAGCGCAGCTTGGCATCTTGGGCCCCAGACTCGCCATTGAACACACGAGAGGTTAGATCTTTCAATTTATCAGCTGGAATAAAGGGAAGAGCCTCATGGCCATTGTATTTTTGCATGACACCTTCTTGTAGAGTGGCAGAAAGTTGTGCTTTGCCCAAGTAGACAGAACACTCACGATTCACTTCACAATTCTGAGTTTTCCCATTGGTATTTCCAAGGATCTCTGGTACCTGTTTCATTTTGATGTAGTTAATTTTTCGAGTTAACAGTTGAGAACTTCTTTTGATGCTAAAGTCCATTCAGCCCAGATGTTTCCAGTCTTACACTGCTATATTAAGACAAAAAGACAGAGAATATTTTTAATACAGAAATATCAAAATTGATACCAAGTATTCAGATAGATATGTCCCCACTAATATAACATTCAATGTACTTCATTCAAGGTTTACCAAAACATCCTGTTGCTTACAAGCTTCAGAACCAAAATACTTCAATATCTGTTAAAATGCATTATGAAAAAGTCCAGGAAAAACGGATTGATGAATCATCGATTTCATTAAACAAAAGCAGAGAGCAAAATCACAGATTTCATTTTAACAATCTGTTAACAATCTACAGCATGAGTCTTACCCACACTAATTACTCAAAGGTATTGCACTGTTTAAAACAAGTAAGAGTTAGACCTAAGATAGTATCATTAACAACAACGTAAAACAGATGAGTTTATTTCTAAGAGGTCGTGCCAGCGTTAAAAACCCCACAGGCTACGTTACTGTAGCACCTACACCATGGACAGCAGCATCAAACGCTTCTCTTCCTCACTCTACGCTCTTCCATCAAAGCACACCTCCTCAGGAAGCAACACAGCTCAGTCTGCAGACGTATGTACCCCAAAGTGTTTTGGCTATGAGAATGAATAAAAGGTAAGCATTTTGCATCATGAACACCAGCCCACTGGGAAACAGCTGATCCTTCAGGCCAGTAGCCACGCTATGCAAAATTTAAATGGTCAAAGCAACTGCTGGAGTTCCAGCTTTTAAATAACAACAATAACATCATCTAACACCCATTTTTCATACAGAAATTTGAAAACATCCAACAAGCTAAAACTGCACTATTATCTGCCCTAGACAGGTTTTCTGAGGATTCTAAAAGCTAACCCTGCCCACTTCAACAGTGTACTATTGTAGCAAACAAATGAATCTGGCAGAATGACTCCTTTGTGCTCCTAGACCAGGCAAGATGATAGTTTTCATTTTTAAAATTCATATGCGTACTCTTCATATTACCAGGTCCAGTGTATACATGATATAGAGAAATACACCATCATATTATGAAAGCTCAGCACAATAATCATCATACCCATGCTCAAGGTAACCAATTTCATATGTGATTAAGTCCAAGAACTGTCACGGCGAATCAAAAATTCATCAAATCTAGTCTCACATGTTTCGTAAAAAATGCAGTAAAAACCATGATGAATAACTATTGAATTGCTGGTTGCTATGGAAGAAATCTCTTCTGAATCTCACTACCTTGTTTATTAATGTACACAGTTATAATGCTTACAACAGGCATATTCCTCAGACTGCCATATTTGCTACCTCTGCACTGGAAGTAGCAATGTACAAATGCTTATACCTGAGCATTACCCTAGTCTGGCAAGGCTTCTTAAGGGTGCCAAGCCTCAAATCAAAGCGATTGGCCAACATGAAACCTTTTCATGCACAAAGATGTAGGAAAAAAAAATTATCCAAACATCGTAACTCCATCGCTCCTCCTCCCATCTCCCTAACATGCTGCTCTAACGTACTTAAAAGATAAAGGGTATCTCTCCATACAAGCTATACAGACTCATTTGAGAGATGGAAACCATTTTCCAGGGACAATCAGCAGCCTGAAAAGCTGGCATTAAACAAAGTAAGAAGTATACCAAACTCCAAGGGAATCTGCAACAGGAAAGGTTCTAATCTTTCTTGAGCAAGATGAAGTCTGAATTACCAATAAAATCTCTGATGAAATGAGTGTAACCCAGCCAACTGTATTAACCCTTTTAAAGAGGAGCCAGAGGTAAAAGGAAACTCAAAATTCCACCAGAACAGAACAAAAAACTCACTACATTGCAAGATGTACTTTCACAAGATCTTCTCTGAAAACAGGGACATGAGACAGACTCCCAACCCAATTAATAATATGACAAAGTTTCAAGCTGTGATTCAGCAGATTCAACTGAAATCACATTTATTTTAAGAAACAACCGATGATAAATTCTATAAATCTCTAGGCAAAAGGCAAACCCATTACAGAACATATGATGCTTATGATTATGGAGATGACAGCAAAATTCCTTTAAAAAAAAAAAAAAAACCAACAAAAAAAACACTGAATTGTTGCAAAATCTGTGCTTCCTTCCCACAGATTCTCAGCAGAGTAAACCAGAATGCAAAACAGAGATTTGATTTGGGCATCAAATTTCCCCTCTATCTAAAAAATAAGCCTACAAGTGAGCAGCTTTTCTGCAGCCGCAGACGCCATCCAGTGGTTGCCTGAGCCAGCCCGAGCAGCAAACACTACAGCTCCCCACTTCCCTGCCCGACAGACTGCTGCTAATCACAGCTTCTCACAAGAGTACCAGCACCAGAAATGCCTTGTGTGACTTCCTCCTGTCCATCAACTACACGGTTAAGTTGAAAAACCTTTTTAATATGGCTCCATTAGCTGCTTACCAGGGTCTGGATTTCTGGATCGAGACATCTGCATTTTGTAACTCTGTTTTAATCCAGAATTCTAGTAGTATTTTTTTTGTCCTGCTTAATAATAGCTCTTACTTTCATCACTTATTTCTTTAACCTAGAAAGCCATCAAGCTTGAGGCAGGCGAGGACAACTCAAAAAAACCAACAAATAATTGAATTAGACTACGTTACTGGTACACTCAATCTCAAAACACTGGATGCATAAAAAAGTGATAGCTTAACAATTTCAAACCATAAAAATCATCACAGAGTCACAGAATAATATAGGCTGGAAGGGACTTCCTGAGATCACCTATTCCGACCCCCTGCTTAAATCAGGGCCAACGCAGACTGAGCTGCTCAGGCCCTTGTCTGGACAATGCCCAGTAAATAATTAAGTGAAAAGACATGGCTTAAAGAAATCAAGTTACTCTCTTTCTAGCTAATAAACCTAAGAGTAGTAATTCCATATCACAAAAATATGAAGACCAATAAGACCATGCAGTGAAAGACCCTGACCTTTTAGGGGTTACCTTGATTTGCCTAATATGTCTGAAGATACACAGCAGGCAGATTTTTAGAGTTTCAGTGAGTGAAGGTTCAGTTAATGATTCTCACTAATACAGATCACTAAAACCAGCTGAAAGCACTGAAAAAGGCCCCTCCAACCCCTGGACAACAAATCCAGGAGTATAACTGGTAAAAGGAAGTCAGTGTACCCACGCCTACAGTAAATGAGAAGATGAAGACAAAGGCAGTAATTTGAGACAGTAAGATTATCAGAAGAGGTTGATACAGTTATAGAATATGGAACAAAGGCCATCTTTGTACAAAGATTTAATGGGGCCAAATGAGAAGAGACTTAAAGTAAGAGGCTGAGTAACAGGCAAAGATAATAGACATGAGTACATATAAGCAAATATAGTCCACTGGGGAGATTAGACTTGTAGAGATCAACTTGCAGATTAGTCACCATCTCTAGGACAACCAAGGGAGGGAAATTGCCAATATGCATCTCAGTCCTCAAGCTACATTGTGGGGTCCACTGAAATGCAAAAGCCTCGCAAATCCACACAAGGGAATAACAAAGGGTTTCAAGAAAGAAGGGCAAAATTGAAGCTAGTTAAATTTGGCATGAACTTTGCTACCTAAAATTCATGGTAGGACAATACTATAAGCAAGAAAAAGGACTAGGCTCTTTGTGAGAAGAGGACAATAGATCAGAAAAGAAGAAAAGGGATGAGGAAAGAAAATGATCGGCAACAGATAACCAAGTAGTACTGTGAACTTAGAATTAATGCCAGGAGATCTGGAAGACAGGACATGAATGAATGAAGTGAGATAGATCACAGACAAGACCTGGTTGATCAGAGTTGTAAGAGTAAGGTCCTGAAGCAGCTGAGCATATGATTAGATTTGGTAGTTAAATTAAGTGCACTCATGCCGGACCACCATATCACATAGAAGCAAAAGCAATCCCTTATCTTTTTCTAGATGACTCTGTATCTATAGAAAAGGAAACTGGGGGGTGAGTAGGGAAAGGAAGGGGACAAAAGCACCACACACTAGTAGCAGCTAATGAGCTTAAGCTAGTATCGTCCCATATTGACTGTCTGGTGACCCAACAAATACCATTTTCACTAACAAAGGGGAAAAAACATGATAGCCAAAGAGTCTGCTGAATAAACATGCTATTTTGGCTTGGGAACAAAGAGCTTTCAGTAAGCAAAAGAAGATTTGACTTATCAGAGAAAGGTCTCTAGATATTTTAGTCAGACAATGACAATCGGACTATCCTTGCAATAGCTTTGTATACATTGTCATACTAAAAAAACCCAGGTTCTATGTAAGGCAAATTGTTTTGCAGACATTTCAAATAATGTTATTAATTACTTGAAGGTCCATCATCTGACAGGAGTCATGAGCCAAATACAGTTAGTCTGCACTTCAGATTCCTCCTTCACTGTCCAGACCACTATCATTTATGTGATATTTATTATTCATTTCTTCCACATCTGCTCCAATTTCAGAGATGCATTTCTTGTGTGTCAGAAATAACGGAGTAGTCCATTCCTTCCAATTCTGCCAAAGGGAGTGAACAGAGTAAGTAATCAACAACAAGCGTCACTATTAAATACCACTTTTGTTTTGTCTAACGGTTTTCTTAAATCCATTTCTCAGGTGAATTACTTGGGGGGGATGGGGGGGCAAGGACACCTGAATACAAATTCACCATAAAAGAACTTTATCCACAAAAGCTCTTTTTATTACCTACAAATCAGACTTTCAGCTGGCACTGAAAAAGCTTAATAGATGGCTGCTGCTTTTTTTCTGTAATGATAGCTTTCTGATAAGTCTTCTCCATTCTCTCATCAATTTTAAGAGCAAAGGTTATTCCTATTTTCAGATCAGAATGAGACAAAATACTTAAAGAGATTAGTGACGTTACAACACATTCTTGCTAATACATTTGAAAACTTGAGTATGCTTATTCACATTATGTTGTATAAAAAACCTAAAATATCAAATAAGAGACATATTTACTATCATGAAGCATATTGTGACTGTTCTTCACTATATTAAAATAATGGAAAATTGCTACAGGATCTAAACAGAATTTACTTTTAAAAGAAAATGCATAACTGAAAATTGCATTGTGAGTTTGCAAAAAATTGTTACAAACCAGCTCTATCCAGCAAATTCAAAAGCATTATATCTCATGAAGGAAACCATTACTGTAGTAGCTGATAGAGAACTGAAAATAATTGTACCAAAACTTTCTAATAAATTACCACTAGTCTTAGAAAGGACTTAGAAAAGAAAAAAAACAGGAAACCTTAGTCCAAAGGAGCCAATTTTAAGTTTAAAAGCACCTGAAGTAAAGACGTCATTAGTCTTGCAGTAGATAGATGATGATTTCAGTTAACCAGTTAGCTGGCAAGGCTGACCTACTAAGTATTTTTAAATGAGTACATGAAAATTTCCTTACACTTGTCGTACATAATAATGTTTATATAGAGACGTAATATACAGCTGCACAAAAAGATCAAGCATATTTTTAGTTGTGTGAAAAAGGTTAGTGTACTTACACTTATCTGCCACCAAATTTTTTTTTTTTGAAAAAAAAGTATCGATCTAATTTGTTTTGGGTTTGCTTTCTTTTTTCCTTAATGAATAAAATTTCAGAACTTAATTGTTACAGTCTTTTTTCATCAACCTAAACAAGTATTTATTGCCTTCTCATGAAAGCAATAGGCAATACCAGCTTGTACAGTTGAGAACTGCAGAATGTCAAGTGAAGAATTTCTTTGCTTTAAATGTTACCTGCTACTGCAGAAAGCAAGCTTACAGAACTGACAGACTTTACTTTTTGTTCCTCCTCAGGAAAAGCTTTTGCAACCAACCCTTGCTGCTGAGGATAAGGCTGGAAGATTCTGTAAGAGGACTCCTCTCCATAAATTCGTTTTCTTCAAAAATCAGAAGAAATATTCTTTTTCCACTGCTGCAGAAATTGTGTTTTGTCAGTTCTACTCCTGCTGCTGAAGGTGGGTGGTGAAAGAAGGGGATAGATTTAAGTAAATTCAAATTCTTGTAAACACTGCATTTCTGTCTGAAGAGAGAATATAGATACTACTGTAGTGGGACCACAAATCAAATAGAAAAGAATTGCTTCTCCTCTGCAGATAAGCACAGAAACACTGCTGCCTAAAATGGTAGGAACTGCTGGATATACCATCAGTATTTAATAAACGCTAAAAGGTAGCGCTTAACAGTTGCTTAACAAACAGATAAAAGTTTAAAAAAAAAAAGTTATGTTTTCAAATGCAAACTTGAGACTTTTCTGTCTCCTGGAGAGTTCCAAATGTTTCAGCTGAATGGAATGGCCCCTCTCTAGCAAAACAGGACTCGACAATTCAAAACAGCCAGAACACTCATTCAGTCTACGTCTTTACTCACCAATGAAATTATGCCTCTCTCTCTCTCAGGTGGGCCAGAATTTTGCATCTGGCTTCTACTTAGCTTGGGAATGAAGAACCAGATGCAATCTCAAACAGCTGAGAACTTCGGTACAGAGTTACTTCCTTATTTCCGCTGCTTCTTCACCTGGTTCAAGCCTACTTTAATTCCCCACACCATTTTAATCCCACTGCTTTTTCTTTTCAGCATCCTACCTCCGGTCCTTGCACCATACCTTCAGGACCTGTATCCTCGGGTTCTACATAGTACTCAGGGCAGTAGATAAACACGCTATAATCTGTTTCCTCCTCACTGTGGCCAATGATTCTGCCCTTATTCCCGTATGTAGTCATGACAGCATAGCAATTGCCCGAAGCGTCACTGTATCACAAAAATTTCTGATGGTGCAAATTCTGAGAAGGGAGGATCAAATCTGGGATGACACCACAAAGTTATCAATATAAGTAATGAATCAAATTGTAGTAGTAACAAAATGTTGTCTGCTACACCTCTACAGAAATACACAGTGTTGCCCAGATCACACCAGGCAACAACTAATTTTAATCCAGAGGATACAATCATTTTGCCTAGACCCTTAAAACTCTGCTATCTTTGTCTACCACGACATTAAAACCTGTTCACCCAAGTGGGTGGATTTAGATGCCAGAAGCACACTTGGTACACTGGAATAATTCTAAAGAGCAGAGTTGTGACACTGGTGATATACGAGGCCTTGTCAATAGCACGAAAGCCTAGCTACACATATACATGGGAGAGTATCATCATCTTTACCATAGAACAGTATTTGGCCATGTCTTCTGTTGTTCATAAAAAGAGCAACACATTGAACTGATAATGTACCTCTCGAACGTGGACAGGTAACGTGTAAAAATACATATTATTTCTTTCATCCAGTACACTCAACTTCACATCCCATAACATTAAGTAAAGAACTAGAAGGTAAAGTTCAGAGGTAGTTAATACTGACTCAACGGCACTATGGAATTTTACTTCTAGACTTGCACCTTTCATCAAAAACTGTATATATTCATATCTGATCAATATAACTATGTCTATAATGTAATTCTGACCATACTAGGCTAATTCTGGTCTACGTTACACATAGACTGTGACTATGCACATGCAATTATGTTAATTATTCTGTCAATGTATTATCTCAAAGCAAAAAACACACACACAACTGGCAGACGTATGCCAGGAAGACTCAAACAAGGCCTGAGCTCACATGAGACTTGGAACACTAGATCCTCTCCAAACAAATCCAAATACTTGCCTTTCTGGTTCGGACATTATTTGAAGTATCTCCCTGTGCTGGGGCTTTGACACGCTCTTGCCAAAATGCATTACTACCATTCACAGTGTTCTTAATTCCCTTTCTATTTCTTTCACTACGTCTGCATCAAGAATATCTCCAGAAGAGAGATTAGAATGATTGTTACAGGTAAAACACCTGGAATTTATGTTTCTGCAGATATAGTGTAGCTTACCCATTTAACTTGGGAAACAGAAAGAGAAAACACTTTCCTGTCCAACAAACTAAATCCTTCTTGTCCACTTGCCAAAACTTTTGTGTTGAGAGGTTTGCAATGGATATCTCTTGCCATTTTTGCCATCCTTTCTCTCAGCACAGAATTAGTTCTATGGATTACTTCACTGCCTTATCAAATTTAGTGCTTTAGACAAATTCTGTTGTACCTGCTTCTTATAGGAAAGTCTAAAAAGTTTTGACTGTAGAAATAAGTCATGCTAAGCAATTGTAGTTGCTATCCTGTAGTTGCAGAGTTTCTGAAGACTCAGCTACCACTACTACTTTTGAGCCAAGCATCTACCTGATGAGTAGACATTGTATATGCACTTTCTACTACACATTTTAAGCCTACTACTTGCTTTTTGCACTATTGCTGAATTTCAGTCATGTTCCACATTTAATCACAGCATTTGTTTCCGGTTTGTTCAGGAGTGCTACTACAAAACAGCTTCTGATGGTCTGCATTTTGCATCAACAGAAAAATCACAACATTCATTTCATTCTGAAGCATCTGATTGAAAGTTCTTGGCAACTACTCCATATAGCAAAATGATCCATACTCATATCTTTCATCCTACACTGCTCTCCAAGGTTCATACTTTGGCTTAAATCCCTCTGGCTTTATCATCAGACTAGAATCTGGGCATTCTTTACCACAGAGATAACTCCCCAATTTAGATGTTTCCGAGTGCCAGTGCAGCCAGGTTCTTTGCTCTGATGGCATCCCACCAAGGCTGGCAGGTTCCACAATTGATTTATCTGATACACGATCTTGGGAACTTCAGCTCCACAGACTAACCCATGCCACAGCAGGAACATTTCCACGTCAACTTATTATAATGAATTAAAAAAATTAAATGGGACACAAACATTACGATAGGAGGCTGCATCTCCTACCTATTGCTTCTTTTATTCTTTCATCAGTAGCTTTTCCAAATATTTCAAATGGCATTTTAATCACATTCCTAATAAAATCTTCCCTAGCCCCAGCCTTGTTTCTTGAAGGTATTTTTGTCACAAAATATTTGCTCCTTAGTGGGTGTACCTCTTACTTAGTAAGGCAGAAATCAAAGAACAGGGTAACATTCACTCTCTCTTACATTTTTGACCATGGCAAAGAAAAAGTGGGATTCTGATGTTAGCCCTCAAGGCCAAGTGTGTTTAAAGATGATTATTATTAAAAAAAAAAAATTCTAACTTGTTAAGTGTGTTTTAGCACAGATGCAAGATGTCAGTATTTTAGTATTTTGTTATGAAGCACAGGCCAGAAGAGGTTTCACAAGGACAGTTAAACGGCCATCTCTGTTAGCCAACAGAACAAGACCACCCTGTACTTCCCCAAAGAGCCACACAGAAAATTGACAGTATCCTTCACAGACAGCAGAAGAAAAATGTTAAAGCTTCTATGAAAGTCAATTTCACGAGCACGTCACACTATAGTTTTCCAGTCATTTGCCACATTATGTATCCTTACCCCAAATATGGATGAATATAAAATAGTTCCAACTTGTGCTGGGGAACTGAATACCAAAGTTCAAAACAAGATCAAATTGGTATCTTGCACTAAGATAAAAATAGGACAAGTTAAAAGGATGGGGACAAAACTAGAAACTGAGCCATCACCTGGTGAGTAGCCCTTGCAATTTAACACACACTTTAAGTCACTTATATGTTTTATTAGTTTCAAATTATGTCAACTATGAGAACCTACATCAATGGTGCCTCAGGGCAAAGTAATTTTGCCCAACATAAGAATACTCTGAAGGATGTATGGGCTAGCTTTTCCATACTTAGTCAATTTAATTCAATTGCTATGAAACGTTCAAAAAGATTTTCAAAGGTCTACTTTCCACATGTAGCTCATCACACCATTGTACTATCAGAACAATTTCCATGTAATGGTATTATTTCTTAACATTAGCAAGAAGGATAGTAGAAACCTTGCTTTTGGTTCAACCATGATTAACAGGTATTTCTTTACTGCACACAAAATGTGTTTTAAAAAATTCAGCGTATGGTACAATCTATTATATGCTTTGGACAAAAGCAGCTTTTCAAACGTACCAGAAAGTCAATAGATTATCCAGTGCTAAAGTATAGAGTTGCTTACGAGCAGAGTAATGCATGATGGACTAGGCATTAACCTATCATCACCATACACGAGGTATTAGTATGTATGATCTGCCTCTCCAGGAATCTTGTGTACTTTTGTGGCTTGCTATTCACCAGAAGGGCAGCAGAATAGAGTATGGTCTAGGTTTCCCTTGTAACGTGTTCCAAAACCTTTCCTTCCTGCTGATGCTAGAAAATATAAACTAACTATGCTGGACACCATCAACTTGATAAAAACATTAAAAATAGCACTTGATATATCACTTTTGTAATTTCTGTCAGTGTAAACTGAAAGGAAAAAAGTAAATACACGTATACAGCTGTCATTACCTCCAATGACTGCAGGTCATAGAGAAGCTAATTCGAAGGTGCAATGATGAATGAATTTAGGTACTTTCTCTCTTTTCCTACAAAAATGTTCTCGGAACCAACGCCTTCCAAGTAACCATTAATTTTACCAAATAGCTGACCCATTCAACCAGCTACACAAATTTACAAACTGCAGGGTGACCACTGGCACGTCAACAAGGCTCTCCTCACCCACTCCCTTTCTCCCAAGTCCTCCACAATTATGCACAAAGGACATTTGGACTCCCTTGCCAAGCTCTGATCGGAAATTCTTTTCTCTCTC
Source organism: Scopus umbretta (assembly GCA_013400535.1). Lineage (NCBI taxonomy): Eukaryota > Metazoa > Chordata > Aves > Pelecaniformes > Scopidae > Scopus > Scopus umbretta. The sequence continues at coordinate 15,707 of VZTL01032637.1, forward strand.
CACTTTACCACCTGACCGCTTATCCTGGTGCCGTATTCCATCTCCGCCTTCTCATTTACACCACCAAGATTCCAGCACATCCTCAGCAAAGACATTTCTCAAAGCTACGTCCTAACTGGAAAGCGATGCTTCCTAGAAACATGGACTTACTTATCCACTTAGATCCACTTCAGTATCTCCATTCTTCCTTCATCCAAAGGCTAGATTCGAGAATTATACCAGATCTATCATATTTACTCAATTGTAAGGCCATTTAATTTATCTTTGCAGAAAAGCATTGAAAGAGCTGAAATATTATAGCCACAAACATAGTATTAAAACACGCAGTCACCATCATCTACTGCATTATTATTAGTCCCACCAAGCACTTCTTTACTGATGCTCGATTACTGAATGTTAGGGTATCTGTTGTTTTCAGCAATACCGCTTAGTGGATGTTTCCCATTGTGCAGCACGGTGCTCTCGAGGAGAGGTGAAAATTTTTCTCCCAGAAAAGGCTACGTGCTTTACCTTGTTCTAGACAGAAAATACTTGCAATTTTCATGCACTCAACCATCTTCTACGCTTAAAACCTAAGAGATGTCTCGTAGTTATGTAAGCAGGAGCAGCCAGAGGTGACTGAAACGCTGCAAGAATTGTGCTTGTATCTTCTCCTCATCATAAACTACATCCAGTAATCTGACCAGTGCAGATGAACCTTTATATACACATGGAGTCCCAATGCAGTCAATAGGCTTTGATCGACCACAAGGAAAGCCACGCATTTATCGGTCTGTAGAAATAAGGCCTCGCATGGGAAACACACTGACACCGGTGGAACAAAAAGCAGGCTCAGTGCAAAAGTGAGAGGTGAATGGGCCACAAACAATAGGACACTGAAAAACAATCCATTCTTTCCATTCCTTTGCCATTTTGTTAGCGCGATGTTTTGGACACAAACTCACATATATAAAAATACACACACACACACACGTATGTATACCCGTATGCATCAGTTTCACCCCCCAAATATTAGAAAGCAACCCCCTCAACAATCATTTTTGCTTCCAGTCTAAAACAAAGTGGGGTTGTTTTTGTTGTAATATCCAGCCCACTGCATGCAGGCAGTAATTTAAATGCAATAGTCTCATCGGCAAAACCACCACTGGCTTCAGAAAAAGCACGTAGCCCTACATATATTAAAACACAATTTTTTTTTATTCTTACTAGCCATTTGTTGGATTTGTATTGAACTAAAAGGAAATGTATTCTATATTTAATTTCCATTTTCTAAACTACTTTAAATCTACACCGTTAAAGTCTAATGACCTAGTTTCTTCTGACATTTTCAAATAATATTTGATAAATTACTAGGTTTTACTGTACTTTTAATACCTGAATTTTTCTGGAGTACGTATGAGGGTGGATACTCCTATAACCATCACAAGAACTAGCCATATAATCTCCAGGAATATCCAGAGCTTTTATATTCAAATACTGAAAAAAAAAAAATTGTCATATTTTCTGATGCCTGCATACTAGATGAAAATCTCAGCATGCTTTAATATATGGGATATAGATGCTTACTAAAACAACCAAAAATTGCATATACTGTAAGTACTGAGCCCTGAGTAGTCCTGCAAAACAGTGGTTTTATTCAATGATTACATCCAACAGTCAAATACCACACTGTGAAATTGAGGAGTTTATTAAGGTTGATATGCTGCATTTCCTGAGCAAAAATCCCACAGCAAAACAAGCAAATAATAGCTTCAGCAATAAATTTACAGAGATTCTACTAACATATGAACATTTTGGTGAAGGACCAATTTATTCATGCAGCTGAAGCCACGCATTCCATGCTTAAGGAATTTTAGTAAGCATACATGTCCGCATAAGCCACCAGCAAGGACTCTTTGCAACATCTATTACAAACTTCATTGCCACCCTACAGTGTTTACAGTTACCTTCCTCGGATGTCTGAAAAGGCTAAACGCCAAACATATCTTCCTTTTTTTTTTTTTTTTTTTTTTTTTTTAAAAAAAAGCAGACCTCATTTAGCTTACTCAGCGCGGGCAGCGCTAGCTCCTAAATTTAAGAATCATTATAAACCAATTTTAATGCAAATGCCAATAAGGAAACTATTCATGCACACAAAATACATGGGCAATGACTGATACCAGCCTCTTGCCTATTTCATGCCCGCTAGCAAGAGGCCCATTTTCTCTGAAATCTGTTTAAATACGGTGTTTACTGTCTCTGTACTTCTACTAGTATTTACTCCTCCTTTCAGCCGACATATTTAAAAAAAACAAAACCAAGAAGCAAGTATAAATATGTTCAAGAAGTGTGGCAAATTCCCTTCTCCACCCCCAGAGCGGTAAAGCCACAGCGGATGAGCTGTAACTATGGCCTTGGGAATACAAGTTCCCCAGGCTCTTTTACCACACAAATATCAATTCAAGTTACAAGAGCCCTATCCTCTTATACTTAATGAAGATTGAGCCAACGAGCCCGTACGCCTTCGCAGGAATGTTTTCTTTCCGTTTTCCTAACAGGGCTCTCCTCCCATACAGGTCCAGGATGGACTGCAGAAGGGTGTAAGTAGAAGGATCATCACACCAGTGTTTAGTGGAGGAATAAATCAAACATGGCTTCCCCCTCCATACATTTCCAGAGTTACATTCACTCCTGCTGCCGTACAATCCCGGTCCTACCCGGAGGGAAGGGGCAGGAGCAGCCTCCACCTCCCCACACCCTCACCGCCACGGGGGGGCCATTTGCAGCCACCCCACCCCCGAAGGAGGCGGTTTAATCCCTGGGGGAGGCTTTTTTTCCCCCTTCCCATCGGTTGTTCTCTCCCCCCCCCGGGTTTTCCTTCTGATTTGCACTGATTGATCCCCCCCCCTCCCCGGGGGAGGGAGGTGGGACGGGTGGGCACCTCTCCCTTACCCCTTTATGCTGCCCCCGACCTCCCGCAGCGCCGAGGAGGAGGAGGGCAGGGGGGAAAGGATGAAGCTGCAACAGCCGGGACTCCGGCTCGGCATCGCTCCTTTCCGCTCCTCCGCCACCCAAGAGTCAGGCCCAGCCAGCAGCAGCGATCCTGCGGCAGCCTCCGGGGGGGC
>VZTL01032640.1:259-14993 GCA_013400535.1 Scopus umbretta
AACATTTAAAGTGTTAGTATCGGCTTGAATATTATACTGGGAGAAAATATCCTTTATTTTTTTTAAATTAACTTCTGGGTTTTATTCTAAACAATATCATAAATGCAATAGATGCCTCACATAGTACATGCCTTCAATCAGCATGGTTATCTTAACATCAGCTCTGTTGACATCAGAAATAATACACAGGAAAGAAGTGTTAGTTTGGTATTTATTGACTGAGTGCATTTAGCTGGAATAAGGAGCATTTCAGGGGATTAATAAGGTTTATAAAGGTGAATGCTGCAGCAAACCATGTTACAATGTATTACTCCATTTGACTTTCCCCAACAACATGCAGAAAACTGTCAGGGAATTTCAGAACATAATTACCATCCTTTACACCCTAGAGAAAGAGATAATTTGCAATAAGCCCAAATACTTTATAATGGACAGCTGAAGGACATTCACATATCATGTATTTGTAATAGGCATAGGCATCCTATCTATGAGAAGTAATGAGCACATTAACAATGTCCACAGGACAATCTTCTATTACATTTCAAATCTGTCTCTATCACAGAAAGTTTTTCCACTGGTTTAACATTTTTCTCCCTCACCAATTTTCTAAAAGCTAATGTGAGAGGGAAGTACAGGAAAAAGTTCTAGGGATTTCTGTATCTTGTCATGGACAGGCTTATCACATTCTCTAATAAGAAAGTGCAATGCCTACATGTCAGTCTGAGCTTTTTCTCCTCTATCAAACAAAAGTGCATTCTTGGCTCCTTGGGGAGTTCTTCTGTTTGCTGTTATGCTTCCAGATCAACACATCATCATAGGTCAGGTTTTCTGTCAGTTGGAAATACAATACAGAGACACCCTGAGGACTTACTCTCTTATGCAATGGACTTAAATGATCCAATGTCTTTGCAATAAGCATGATATAAGTGTCCTGGTTTGTCTGCCAAGAGAGTAGCCTAAGGATGAATTCAAAGCTTTTCCACCCCTAAACTTCATGCTTGCATTGAAGGTATCTTTAAAAACAAATGCAGTATTTGGCACATTTTTGCTCAAGGTCAGAGGTAATTCTGTAAGATTATTTAGTGTTTACTTTTTATTGGTATATACATTAACCCATTAACAAAGGAATTTTTTTTCAGAATATGTATGTTTAGATATAGATACAACCCCAAAGGCTTTTATATACTTATATACTTATAATGGAAATTATAGTCTGCAAGTTGCATCAGAGAATGAGTGTGATTATTCACATATTGAGACTGAAGCCAAAGCAGTTACACCTGTAGAGGTAAAGCACATAACCAAGGTGTAGTTACTATTTGGTTGCCTTGAACCCAGATATTTGCATACTCAAATACTGTAATTGAGGACAGTGTATATCCATTTTGTAACACTGTAGCACTATTAATAGTTATAAACTGCAACAATCATATCTTGTTTGTAACACATTTAAGCATAAATATACCAGTAATATGTAACCAAGAAAAAGCAAATGGAAACTGTGAGACACTTGCACCAGTGGGCTAAAGGAAAAAGTGCAAGCAGTAAAATCTGCAAGATAAAAACAAGGATTTAGAACAGACAGGAAAAAGTTTGTTTCAGGTCCACCTGTTCTTGTCTCTTGTCTGTCAGTAGAAAGAATGCATAGTAAAAAAGGTAAAGATAATCCTGCAGAACAAGCAAAAAAGATGACTGGTAAAACCAAAACAAGTCTTTGTCCCAGAAATAGGATGAACTATTTTGGGACCAAATGTGATCAGCATTTCCCTTTTGGGGAGGGGTATAAGAAATGTGAAAAATATCAACAGTGAGAGAGGAAAGAAGAGCAAGCTAGAAAATGTCCATGCTTTTTCCAGCTTTCCTTGTTGCAGGCCTCTCAAACCTCAGGTCTTTGACCCTGGACTGAAAAGATCAAGAACTGTAGCTGTCAGCATTAATCACAGGGTATCCATATACCCATAGCTAATCTAGAATGTTGAGGATTAATTGTTTGTCTGTTTAGTGATAACAACTGATAATGAGGAAGAACTCGGCATTGGCAATGTGTATTTTTAATGATTTAATGTCAGTCTAGCAAAGTGTTTTCTTGAAGTTTGAAAATGGCCTGATTTACCAGTCTTTTAGACCCTGTCATGACAACAATCTCTCGTTCCCTAATTGATATTGATATATATAAACAAAATATTTAGTTATATTTTTTCAGCTGCAATATGATCGACCATAAATGTAAAAGTTTTGCATTATTCAGAAAGTATAGGCAAAGGGGGAAAACGAGATAATTCATTTTACGCTATGGATGTTAATAAGGAAGAAAGACTTCTAAATGCTAACAAGTCACAGTAGGTTCCCTTTAAGGCCTGTGGAGATTAGTTAAGAGGGCCAGAGAAGTTCAGAGAAAGTATGTTTCATTCTCATGTTCAAATATGTACTGACATTATGATTAGATATTTACCGTACAAACTGTATTACTGCATAGCCAATGAGTATGATGGAAGTTTCACAGCTGGGTCTGCGTAGCTACCCATATTGTAAACACTAAACTCCAGGTGAGTTAAATCCCACTCTTGCTAGAAAAGGAATATATCAGAAAGTAGAAACCAGCAAGATCATGAAATACAGGTAGTGCAGGCAGCCTGAAGAGAGCCTTGTCTAGATTTGCTTCTAAACACTAGGGAGTAACTGGATGAGAATGCAGACCCTGAAGGAGAGCTGAGTGATGAGTGCCACCATGAATGGCCACATCCAGTGAAGATGGCTAACCATCAGAAACGGAAGGAAGGAAAGTGACAGACTGAAGATGGATTTCAGAAAGGACAGACTTAATGAGCATGGAAAATATGAAGGAAGATATGAGCTCCTGGGAAAAATTAAGAAGTAATGACAGATAAAAGGGAAACATTTAATTCTATAAGTGTCCTCACACATTCTTCTGATCAGCAGAATTACAAGCTACTAAAAATGATACCATAAAGGTGAAAGTTTGTAATACAATGTTTGCTTTTATCTTTAGTAAAAAAAAGTAAACTTGTCTAACTGCATGGGTGCTTCTGTAATAGAAAAAGAGATAAGATCTTAGACTGCACTAAAGGAAGATGTTTTAAAGTACTGAGAAAATTTAGGTATTTGTTGGATAACCCAGGGTTGATGAAATTTACCTTTAGGTGCCTGAGATACTGGCTGAAATAACATCAGCAACTTTAACAATCGTCTATGAGAAGTCACAGAGGCAGGTGACAGGACAAGGGTCTGTTTTTTAAAAAAGTAAGAGATTAGAAGCCAGAATATTATAGAACTTCAATTAACTTTAATGTCTTTCATGCTACAATAACAATTAACCCAAACAGTTGTAAAGACATAGCAGAAAAGAAGTAACATTAGTTACATAAAATGGATTGCTATTCAACAAGAAGTGCAAGCATCTACGCTCAGGAAACAATACTCAGCTTTATGAACCAGGTTTAAGGAAACAAAGTGCTAAGCAGTATTTCTGAAGGAAAGGACTGAGGATTATGTAACAGGACTCTTACAGAGGAAAATTAGTGATTTCTAAATATCAGGATACTCTTAAGACACACTGCTCCATGTAGGCAAGATCTCGCAGGCCTGTGTTCAGTTTGAGGCTCTGATCTTCAACGAACTTTAGATTAAAACAATTAAAATGCCTAGAGCTCTGACAATGTCACTGATGAGGAGAGGTTAAAAGTACAGAAGTTATTCAGAGGTTACAAGGATAAGGGATTATTCTATATTAGTCTTCAAACAGATAAAAAAATATCCGCAAAGGATAAGGAAATGAGATATTGTTTTCTTTTTTGTCTATAACAGATACTGCAAAAAGTAATGGGTGTACATTTTAGCAAGGGAGCTCAAGCGTACATATAAAATACCATGATCCTCTGCTGGGATACAAAGCTGGACTATATGACCTTGAAATGTCCACCCAGCTTTATTTTTCTCTTACTTTACATAGAAGAATAAATGCCTAAAGTTCACTGTATTACTTAAAGTAGTGAAATGGTTGGAATTGAAATGTAAGTGCTTAAGATGCAGATTAATTCCCACAGAGAAAAGTTATAATGAATTGAGGAAACACGGAGTACTTGGGATAGTCATGCAAATAATTTTGCATATGCTGGTGTATATTTGTATATAATTAGTTACTTCTGTATGTGTCCCTACGATCTGAACTTTTGTGTTAACCAGTCAAAATTGTGTGTCAGAAACTGGTGGTAGATGGTTAATTCATATCTAGGATAAATGTCACACATCTGATCAGTAACACAACTTCTCAAAGCAAACTGCCAAAGATGAAAAGACACACAATTGTAAGACTTGCGCGTATATGTTTAAAAATTCAGAGATACAAACTAGTTCACTGTCAGACCAAGATATTAATTCATGTTGACAAGAAGGAGTTACAGTTAGGTCTTAGACTGAAATGCAAAGCAATATTTCAGGTCAGAATGGAATTCAAAACTGCTGTTTTCAAAATGCCTTTTCCTTGTAAATTCATCCTTCAAATAATTATTTATCACTTTTCCTCTTTGAATATAGTTTGTTGAAAAAAAAAATGGATTTCCACCTGAAAAAGTTACAATATTAAGCACAACTATTTTCTTAAGTGACAGAAGTATGTAGATACTTTGTGAATTATTAGACGAAGTGACTGATCCTGAGGGAAAGACCTAACTCAGAGCCAGAAGCAGATGGAAGAAGTTATCTCTTATTCATTACTGCACAAATTCCTGAGACAGTTTCACAGGCCCTGAAAGAAAAGCGTGTGAAGAGATGAGAGAAAGCAACTGCACATGGCTACCAAAAATAAATTTTATTCCTTTTTAAAAAGTATGTTTGTTGTTGACTTAATTGTAATACGTACACTGTTCAACTTTCTCTAAAAATCATGCTTGAAATCAATAAAGATATCTTCAGACATATTTTCAATTAGTTTTAATATAATTGGAATGTAAGGACAAATGTTCTGTTCCATGAAATCAGCCTTCAAAATCTGAGGATGCTGTATATGCACATAAAACAAAATACGGTACTCTCTGCTAGAATATCTATGATCTGGTTTACATATGCTACATATGTTACATATGCTACAATGAATGTGCTCCTTTGAACATGCGTGCTCCAAATTAACAAGCTTCATTCATGTAACAAAGTATTTCTGGAATAAGTATTTTTAGACTTGATATTCTTAGATATTTATGCACCTTTTTTTCCATTTAATATTGGGCTGCATATACAAAGCTAAGCACGTGAGTTTGAAAGAAGAGTATACTACTTCTAACAATTAAATATTCCAGCAAAATGGAAAAAACAAACATAAAGCCTGGAAAAAATTGTTTAAGCAATTCTTCAAATACAAAAGGACACTGCCAAAATATTTTTGTAAGATGAGTGACTCCTAACAGAGATTAGGAAAAGATGGGACTACATTCACATGTAATCACATCAAAATATTAGGGCAGAAGAGTCAATAACAGGAGTCCAAGGTTAATAAAACCTCCTGATGTAGAGCAGATATGACAGTTGCTGACCTTCTAAATGGATTCAAGCAGTAGTGCTCAAGGATTAAGAGTATATCTAATAAATCACCTCACACAAGTATTCCTTTTAAAATGGAAAGATGCCATAGTCCCTAAACAAAAGATATAGTCCTCCATGCCTTTACAGGTGCATTAGATGAGAGAAAAAAGTTCTTTACTTACTTATTAATAAAAATGTTTGAAATAAAGATGATCTAATGAAAAAAAAAACATTTACTGTATGACATAAACTGTGGGAAACATATTAAAGTTGTATACAGATGAGAAGAACATGAAGTGTGAAATTTAAGTAAGAAATCTTTGGTGTCTTTTTTGTCTATTGTTCTAAATAAATTGATCAAACCTAGTCCTCTCCAGTGACAAAACTAAAGAAAACTTAATTACAAAGCAAAAACTGTGAAAATAAATGTAATTGTAGAATCATGGAATACTTTGTGTTGGAAAGGACCTTCAAAGGTCACCTAGTCCAACCTCCCTGCAATGAGCAGGGATGTCTTCAACTAGATCAGGTTGCTTAGAGCCCCGTCCAACCTGACCTTGAATGTTTTCAGGAATGGGGCATCTACCACCTCTCTGGGCAACCTGTTCCAGTGTTTCACCACCCTCATTGTAAGGAATGTCTTCCTTGTATCTAGTTTGAACCTACCCTCTTTTAGTTTAAAACCATTACCCCTTGTCCTGTCACAACAGATCCTGCTAAAAAGTCTGTTTTATAAGCCCCCTTTAGGTACTGAAAGGCCACAACAAGGTCTCCCTGGAGCCTTCACTTCTCCAGGCCGAACCCCAACTCTCAGGCTGTCCTCATAAGAGAGGTGTTCCGTCCCTCTGATAATTTTTCTGGCCCTCCTCTGGACCAGCTCCAACAGGTTGATGTCTTTCTTGTGCTGAGGACTCCAGATCTGAACACTGTACTCCAGGTAGGGTCTCACCAGAGCAGAGGGGCAGAATCACCTCCCTCAATATACTGTTGATGCTTCTTTTGATGCAGCCCAGGATACAGTTGGCTTTCTGGGCTGTAAGCACACATTGTCGGCTCATGTCCAGCTTTTCATCCATCAGTACCCTCAAGTCCTTCTCCACAGGGTTGCTCTCAATCCTTTCATCCCCCAGCCTGTATTGATACCAAGGGGTTGTCCTGACCCAGGTTCAGAACCTTGAATTTGGCCTTGTTGAACCTCTGTTGTAGTTTAACCTGGCAGGCAGTTAAACACCACACAGCTGCTCGCTCACTCTCCCCCTCCCCAGTGGGATGGGGGAGAGACTCAGAAGAAAAAAAAAAGTAAAACCTGTGGGTTGAGATAAAGACAGTTCAACAGGACAGAAAAGGAAAGGAAAATAATAATAATACTAATATACAAAACAAGTGATGCACAATGCAATTGCTCACCACCCGCTGACCGATGCCCAGCCAGGCCCCGAGCTGTGATTGCTGCCCCCCGGCCAACTGCCCCAGTATCTATACTGAGCGTGACACCATATGGTATGGAATAGACCTTTGGCCAGTTTGGGTCAGCTGTCCTGCCTATGCTCCCTCCCAGCTTCTTGTGCACCTGGCAGAGCATGGGAAGCTAAAAAGTCCTTGACTACTATAAACACTGTTTAGCAACAACTAAAACATCAGTGTGTTATCAACATTAGCCTCATCCTAAATCCAAAACACAGCTCTATACCAGCTACTAGGAAGAAAATTAACTCAACCTCAGCTGAAACCAGGACAACCTCATGAGGCTCATATAGGTCCACTTCTTGAGCTTGTCTAGGTCCCTCTGAATGGTGTTCCTTCCCTCAGGTGTGTCAACTGCACCACTCAGCTTAGTGTCATTAATGTTAATCTGACAATGAGCTAAAGCCTAATGGCTATTAATACCACTTCTACACTAAGGATACTGATCCATCCAAAGAAAGAAACTATTTGAGCTAAAAAATAAGCACATACATACTTGATAAATAGTTGCTAAATCCAGATTTTTTTTTCCCTTAATTTAAATATTTGGTGATTTCTCTTTAGGTCAGTGTTTATACTTTTGGAAGTTTGTAATTGAATTATTTAGATATTTTGCAAATAAATAATGTACAAAAACTTCATTCAGAACAAATGATAGGAAAAAAAAGCTACAGCTAATACAGACTGTAGAGAACTATGCATAAATATACAGTTCATTATTATGTCAGTCTCAAGACATGCTTAAATATATGATGCTTATTGAGAAGGAATCCTACTTACTGTTACTTTGTGAAAAGTGTTTGGTGGTGTAATTTTCAGCTGTCTCTTGTGGATTGCAATGTTTCTGTACTGGTTGAAATCAGGACTTTCCTTATTCCACAACTTCTTAATCCATTTATTCTAAGGGAGAAACATCTCTGTTGGATATTTTTCATTCCCTGGAACCTACATTTGCAATAAGAAAGCTTTAAAATGTGCCATTCACTGGTTCTCAGGTATGTATTACCTGCTGTGTATTAGTGGAACCACAGAGGTCTAAGGCATAATTTAGCTGTTAAATTTTACACAGTATTTTTTTCTGTGCTTTTGGAAAGAGTCATATTAGCATCCTTCTGGTTTGTTTTTCATTCCAAAGCGCATGGACAAGTGATTTCTTTATGTGAGTAATACCATTAACAAAGGAAAAAAAAAAGAGGAAAAAAAAATTTCCTAAGACATGAAACTGAGATAAGAAAAGAATCATCTCTGAAATTGTGTTGAAATAATTTAGGAGTATGTGTTGTATTAATAATCATCACATTTTCCATTGCATAGTATTTAAAGACCTTGGATGGATTAGGCCACAAAGCTAAACATTGTACAACCACTTTTTAAAATCTTGAAAGCTAACTGATAAGATATAGTAGATAGATAAGACATGGGCATAAAATGTGGAAAATGAGAGGAACAAAAGAAATATTGTCAGATTAATTTCCAGTAATTTAATGTGTGTACAATGCTTTTGGATTGGCACTGGGATTTTATATCTTCTTCTAATATGTTTTCCCTTTGGATTTCTCCTCTGAAAGACTTCTGTTACAGTAATTTTGTCAATTGTCTTACAGCTATGTACAGAATATCAATATTTTATGAGAGACTGGCAGTGTCATGATGAACGATACACTTAAGGGTGGTCTGGCTCTATGTAAGATAGTACAGAGTCCTCAGAGCATATCCCTCTTTCTTCTTTCTTTCACTGCTCTGAAACATCCATCTCTGTAGCACCTTCTACAGACACCTGCTCAGAATCACAGCTTTCATGGATGTGATCAGAGTGTATGTGCAAATGACTCCGCCCAGAAGTGTTAATATTGCCCAGTTTGCGTCTCCTGGTCTAGTCACAATTCCCTAATGAATGCGGCATTTTCAGATATGCACCTAAAAGGAAGAAAAGCAACTCTTGGATTGATTAGCACAGTCTGTCAGGAACTGCAGCAGGTCCTGTTGCACATATAATTCTGCTCTGATTCTGTGGACACCTCATTCTGTGTGATGATCCACCCAGATAAAAAGTTGAGTGATCATCTGCCCAGAGGAACAAATGCTCTGCTGTACCACAACGTTGATAATAATATTAGTTGTATCTCAGTATCATTCCTGACCAATATTTTTTTTCCTTTACCTCTTTTTTGTTTGAAAGGGTCAACCCAGAAACTAACTGTCCTGAACAGGAAAAGCAGGTGATGTCTTTATTTTCTCCTACTAAGGTCTGTGAAACTTCTTCCAGACATCTCTTATGGAAAAATAAACAAACAAACAAACAAGAATTCCATGATTTCTCCAGAAAGCAGCATCATAGAGTTGTTTCAAATCTAATCTTATGTGCTGTTATTATGCTCATTATTGTTTGTATTAATGTCAAGAACTGGAAAATTGAGAACAAACCTCACCATTTTCAATTTCTCTTGGAAAAAACTTTTTCCACAGTGTCAGCTGCCAGTACTGCCAGTACTGGAAGCTTCCAGCCCTCCTCTTCCTTTTTTTAGCTTTGTCAAGAGGCACTTGCCTTTTTAAAATAACACAATATAGACGATCATTATAAAATGAAGCATTCAAGTTTTGATGATCTGTTTCCTCTTAATTGACAACTGTGAAAAGCTATAGTAATGCAGCTGTCATACTCTTAGTCGGCAGCTACCTTCCAGAAAAAGAAATCATTCCACGATTTCCTTCATGCTTGCTAAGTAGTTTTCTGGGGATACAAATGGGGAAAAGGCTGCAGTCATAGTTTCTTTCAACTTTATGTAAATAACTTTTTGATCAAGGGAAAAAATAGATGAAAACTTATTCATGAAGTTGATTTTCAGCTGATGCTTCTTCCATACTACAGGTGGAGCAGTTTTATTGGAAAGTTCTACTTCTTATCATTGTGAGCAGCATTAATAGGTAACTGATTATTACTTTAATTAAATAATGGCTATCCATCTATTAGAAAAATTAACAGCTGAATGACTCCTGAAAACTATAGAATATTAATGTTGGTATGCACTAGCATTCCGTTTAATTGGTATATGTAACTTTTCTCCATTTAATTAGAATTTAGACTATTTGTATTGTACTGACTTAGGACAACGCTATTTATTTTTTTATTTTTTTTAAATGGAGTAACTCCCACATCCTTATTTTGCAAATCAAATAGCTAGTTGTGATTCTGTTGCTGTTTGGTGAAGAATACTGAAGACCAAATGCAACTTTTGAATGAATAAGGAGTCCACAACCAACCAGTCAGAAGAATGTATCAGGTAGTGTCTGAATGAAGGTTCATATTTTGTGTTCATGAAAAAATGTACAGAAAATCCTCTAAGGGTTCCAACATAAAATTTATTTGATTTTTAAAAAGACTAGCCATAAAAGCAAGCTTTCCAGATGTGAACTGAGTATAAAGAGATGTTGTTATGGCTGTGGAACACTGTAGGAAGTCTGACTAAGAGGAATTTAATCACCATTCTACTCCCTACTAATCTCAGTGAAGGGTCAAGTTTACAGGCCACAGAAGACACATCTATGAAGCCATAAACTATTCAATTGCTGATTATTTTAGCAGATAAAGTAGAAAAAAGGAAATGAACAAAATCCTTGAGAAATGAGGCTTAAGAGTGGCAGACTGAAAAACAGAACAGAAAAAGGTCACAGTAACTGACATGAGTAAGGACTGCTGAATGCAAGAAAAAGTAAAAAGGGGCTAGGATTTCTTTATGGAGAGTCCCTGCATAAGCAACTGAAAAAATAATAAATAGAGACACACATTTTCTGACAGAAAGATATCTGCATTTGTTCTACTATTACTGTTCAAAGCTATTAGTTATTATTACTGGAAGTCCTATCATGGAACAAAGAGTGTGAAATCCTAAATTCATATTCTAGCCCATGGAGATCAATTGAAAATAAATCCTCGATGATAGGCAAAAGTCTCAAAATAATAGGAGAGTTAAATTTCCTAATGTCATTATGTCATAAAATGGGTCAGAAAAGAATTATCAGCTGTGGTAAAAGAATAGTTCAGAATCAGCCAGCTCTTCATTCAACAAAAGGTGTCTCTGCCTGGAAATGAGGCTTAATGCCAAATAGAAAAGACTTAGGGAGAGTAGTTTCTTCCCTTCCCCGTTGGAGGAAGCCTGTACATTACATATCATGTATGTCTGAACAAAGAAATTTAAACAGGGTTAATGCAGTGTACCAAGTTTTATTTTCAGTTAAATAAAATGAATAGACAATGCAATAATGATAATATAAACCAGAAAAATCAAATATATAAAATTTGTAATATACATGTTATGGCCACAATTTGTCACACTTTCACGAGCTGCACTATTTAGACACACCATCAATTTAATATTTTACAGGTATACAGAGACAATTTAGGCTCTCAGACCCCACTGGCAACTTTAGTACCTGAAACACTTTCAACCAAATGCAAATAATAGATAAAAATGGAAAAGATAATTAAGTTCCTCAAGTTATGTGAAGTCTAGCAGCTAGTGAGAGACTCAGATTAGTGGACTGAGGAAAAGGAAATATAATTCATTAATAATAGAGTCTGAGCAAGATGGCCAGCCAGTGAGGGCAACCATAGCAAGTGCTCTCCCTGTTTCATGGGACCACCAAAGAAGACACAAGACCAGCTGGGGTTAATTTGGTGTGAGTTAAGGGATAGAGGACATGAACTCAAAGGTAAAAGAAATTAATTATTTTCCACACTTTACGAAGCAAGGCACTCTTCTTCGAAAGAGTAAAACCTGTAGTCCCTGAGAACAGACTGCTTTTGCATCTCTGAGTTTATACTGAAAATCAGCTTTACCTTCTATGCTACGAATCTGAAAGTAGGGTCAGGGGATCTTGACCTTCATGTCTCGTTTGGAGACACTGTGGCTACTAATGTCTGCAGCTAGAGGAGCAGCCCAGACCCTTCTGCACCTGCCTGCAAAGTATTTGTCATGTGTTGTCTCTTCCTTTCTCTGTAGGTGGTAAATTCAGACATCAGGTGTGTCAGACAACCATGGGGATTTCTAGCAATACACTTTTACATTGCAAAATTGTGTGAAGATGCAAAAAAAGAAGTACCACAAGGGGAAGTACCACAGCTACTAATGAAAGCAGATTTCTGAGCATCCTGTTATTCCCTTAGTTTGGGATCCAAAGTTTGATTCAAAGCTCACAGAAAACAGGCAGAATCTTCTTTGAATTTTAGTTTAGCTTGGAACAGCCTGGTGCACCACTTCATACCAGACAATATGTCTCTGGTTCCTGGATCACTGCAAAAGAATAGCTTCATGTTTCCCTTACAAAAGTACCCATCACCATGGAAAACTATTATTACTAGACAATGTCATTTTCATCTCAGAGTATTCGAGTCATTTTCTACACTTTCTACAGTGGCTTATTGGAAATCTGTGATTTGTACCTGTGATTGCACATTTATTTGAACAGTTTGAAATAAAAGTATTTATTTATAGACTGAAAGTCCACTTGCTTAGAAAAAACTATTTATGAATATACTTATATATTTATGAATATGACCAGTTATTTATGAACTGTTGTATATGAAGAGATTCACATATGGAGCATGTGTTAAAGTGAGCAAATAAAATTCCTTAACACTGAATTATTATAGATTCATCTCTTATTTATGGTCCTTCTGAGACCACCGTCTTAAATCCTATTGCAAATCCACCTTAATTCTTGTCTTTCTATGTTATTCTCCTGGTGTGTTACCTATCCATTTGGTAATGCTGTCTTTTAGAGAAGAATCTTGTTCATGTTCATTTTACAAGCAATAATAAACTGATTTTTTACATTTTAATTGAGTTCTTTTTGCCTACAGTTTTGTTCTGAAAGGCTTTGGTGCACTGTGCAGAATCATTGTAGAAAAGTGTAACCAAGATGCTAATGTTACCATACTCTTAAATAGTAACCAGAATGAATAATTTGTTGTACTGATAACCAGACCTATACATTTGCACACTCAAATCCATTGCAGCTGTGTTGGTGATGCCATTTCCCAGATTTTTCTGCTTAATAGCTTCTGCCAGCCATGCCTCCAGGGACCAGATACCATATGGCTTAGGTACCTAGCATTTCAACACTTACTAGAAAAATTAACAAAGCCTCCTAGGTACAAACTGACATGAAGAAACTATGTGAAAATAAAACCTCAATGTGAACACACCAAAGTAAATTTTTTAAAAAAACGGAGAGGCTAAAATACAACTGTCATACACAAAAGAACTGAGCCTTTGAATTTTTGTTGTTGTTCTGAGAAAAACAAAACAAAACAAAACAAACACAAAAAACAGGCCCCAAACCTCTCAAAAATTTTAATCAAAAAGGAAAAAAACCAACGACTCACACAATAAAAGAGGAGTAGTAAAAAGACTGGAGGATAGACACTTCTTACAACTGCCAAAGATTCAGTTTCAGGTAAGTATTGTAATTTCCAGTTTTAATTGTTTCTCCTATTTCTCTCCTGGAATTTTTTCTTAACTTGAAAGCTTTTCTGAAAACATTTTCATTGAAACATGACCATTTGTTTACTTAAAGGGAATATAATTTCTGACAGAAAAATAGTTTATTTGAATGAAAAACAATTCAGACAAAGTAATAACCTACTGCTCCAACAAAACAGCACTTGGTACTTGGCTCTCTGGCAAAATGTTAACATCCTGTTACAGTGCATCTTTAATGATCTTCTATGGATGTCTTAAGTATGCTGTTCTTTGTAGAAGTTATCTGTTTCAATATTAACAAAATTGCAGACAAAGATTCTTCATAAAGTAATAATTATAAATATATTACTAGTTAAGAGTTTCATATTTCCCCATATTTATAACTGCATACTCCAGAACATATTTAAGTTTAATATCCATACTGACTTGAGTTTATTCACTTGTGATCATTAAAATAAAGATGTTTTGAAGAATCTAGAAAAGTCTGCCACTTTTTTCTTTATATGCCCTCCTGATTAGACTTACTTTTAATAAACTTTCTTCTTGTTAAGAGGAATAATCAGGAAACAATCAAATGAGGTCTACTGCTCTGTTTTCTAGTCATATTTTTTCTAATAGAAATATTTATGGTAATTCAGTGGGTACTGTAATCATATACTGACAAAACATCTCGTGAACATTTTAAAACTTCTGATGTGGAGCATTCAGAATTAAGAAGGACAGCAAATAGATTTTCCTGGGCAACCTAGGTTAAGCTCTAATTCTATGTCTACAAGGAAAATTGGGATGTTGCTTAATGAGCAGGGCATATGCCCATATATTGAACAAAGGAGAGAAAACTGGAACTGAATGGTTGTTGAAGAGGCGAATACCATACATTCTCTACTGATGTTAAGCCAAAGTCTCTATGGGGAAAAAATTAGTTTTGTAGCAAAATTACTTTTGTTGTTAAAATGTTATACAAAGAAACATAGTAGTATAAATTCAATCAACACTACCATTATCCAAGCAAGCATTTCTGCAGGTGCCTAATTTTGGGTAATGATAATATACCTTTGTATGTCATCAAAGCACCTTTATATGAAAAAATATCATACGGTTTGGAGAGTTTCATAGACTGAAAATTGAGGAAGCTAGAGTATCTGTGTGTGTGAAATCCAACAGTCATTTGTAGTTCAAAATTTCACACCAGCTTACCCAGAAATATATATCTGTTTATCTCCTCACTGCCATTTTCCCCTGCTCTTCTTTTT
>VZTL01032644.1:0-10984 GCA_013400535.1 Scopus umbretta
CCTTCACAGCAATTTGTTGTCCTGAGTCATATTGCTCAGATATCACTGACGGTAGAATGTGGACATAGTGGAGATGAATTTTGATGTGTGTTTAGCCCAGATGTGGGATCAGGACCTTGGTCTGGTTAATCTTCTGGTCTCTTGCTTTTCAGTCTAAATTGTGCTAAGTAACAAATCAGGTGTCAGGAAATTTCTGTTCCCTGGCAGCCAGTTACATAGTTATGAAGTTGCATAGGCTTAAACCATGAGTTTCTTTCTATATACTAGAAGGACAGAGCATTGTAAGGAGAATGAGGATGCAGCTGACACTTCCAGCACACAAATTAATCTGTTGAGCTTCACCCTGGATGGGAAGAACCCTCTGAGTCAGATATAGCCATTATCACCATGAGCTGCTATTTCTCACTTTGTCACTGATGAGACTTCCTGAGTGCTCATCTCCTCTGCTACTGTACAAAATCAAGCAGGCTTGCTTACACCATTGTGGGTTAATCTGACCAGTCTGTACCACTGCTGGCTAGAAGCATTCACAGAAGTGAATGGCTGAGAAGTACAGCCAGTAAATGGTAAATCCTTAAAAATGTCTCACATCTATATTGACTAGGTGACTCCAAATGCAAAATCAAACAGATTGAACAGCTGCTGAAAGGGATCCAAGCTCACTTGTTTGGCTTTGCACCAAAATGAACTAGGAGGGATCACAGGATCACATGTGCACTCAGGAGTTTTTGACTTGCACTTAACTGTTTCCTCTCCTGAATCCAAACTATGTGCATCTTCTTCCTGAACATCTGAATTTCATCTGGTTTGAGATGCACCCTTTTGGAAATACCTAATATTGTATGGAAAGATGGATTCAATCCTAGTTTCTTCCTGATTGTACAGAAGGCCTGATTCTAAACACAAGAGGTCACGAGAGAGTCTATGCCTCAGAGCACAGATAAAGCAGAAATCTTAGTCAAGTTGCCAAATCAGAAAATCCTGTCTGCCCAGCAAGCTCTGCACTTTCCAAACATAACTTTCACCTCTCTTTGTAGCTCTACCTGCCCCACCTGATTCAGAGGCTTGCACAAAGTCATTTTTGCCTTTTATGTTTCATCAAGCCATTTCTCCACAGTGAATAGAATATCTGCAACAACAGGGCTCAGTCTTCTGTGTAACTTCGGTTTTTGAGCTGATGTACCTTGAATGAGTAGGGTTTCTCACTTTTATGTTGGTGTAAATTGGGAAGAGAATCAGGCCCAGTCAGTTAAAATCTCTGGTAGTATAAATTGGGGTCAGCAGTGTACTGATAAGACCACTTATGTTCATAACAAACTTGTGGAACTGCTATGACAAGGCATATTCAAATATACCAATGTCACTTGTCAATGATTTTGTTTGAACTAGGAATTCCTTTATGATGTAAAGGGAAGGACTAGCACTCTCCTAAAGCCCAGGACCATTCCTTAGTGACTGTTCTTCATTGTGGTTCTTCCTTTGGTTGTTTAAAAGTCCTTTGGAAAAGATCTCTCTCCATAGTATTCTTACCATCTTTACAAGGTGTTCAGAAGCTGTTTTTGTATAGGAAGAAAACTTTCTCCTCCTTCTTTGTATTATGGATGAAGGCATAGTATTTTCCTACTCTTTTGTACTGATGAGGTGTCAGTTCTTTTGGGCACTTCAGTAAGACAGACACCAACACTCAAAGCTCGTTAACTAGTATACTGAGTAAAAAGATGGAAAATATAGAAAAGGCGATAGCAATCTTACGTCCTTCCTGATGCTGGGAATCCCAGCTGTTACAGCGTTGGATGAGCACCTCCTCATGGACCATGGCATGCTGCACAGAGTTCCCATCTGTGGAGCGGTTCACCAGCTCTAAGTTCATTAGTAGTTTTATAGGGTCTTGCTCACAATACAGATCCATTAATCACTGATAGCAGTCAAGTTCAGAGTGTGGACCTAGCCTTAGAAGGTCCCTTGGACAATATGCTCCAACACCCTTGCCTCAATAAAGTTACTGTTCCCAAAGAGGTACAAATAATGCTTCACCTGAGAAGTCATGGATACTCTGCCATAAATGGTTGGTGAATTGTCACAGGCTATTCGAAGTGCACCTGTATACGTGAAAAGGAAGCAAGCATGTGAATCACTAACTCCTTGTCTGATAGTCTTCTGGCTGCATCTCTTCACCTATGAAATTTTTAGCAATGACAACATAAAAATGCAAATGCAAAATAGAGTTTTCAAAAAGAAAACTAAAATCACGGAAGTGGAATGTCTTGCACGACATTACCAACAATGAGAGTGGCTTTATTCAGTTAGTATAAAACTCACTGAAACTATAAGAAAAGACAGTGTGTTCTTCAGTTATACTGACTGAGGAATACGAAATCACCCGGGTTGATGAACCTTATAGAATTCTAGAAGCATTATCTTTAAGCATGAATATCCAGCCAGGAAGAAGGAAAAGAGAAATAGGTAATGTTCGTTGAGCAATGAATTTATCTTTGAAGAATAGATGACTTAAGAAAGAATAGGAAGCTGTATGGTCAAGAAGGAGGAAAGACAGTTACTGTCAAAATAAATAATGAAACCTCATGGTGTGAGGACAAGCAGAGGTCAGATGCAGACATTCAGAGGGGAGGCAGACTGATAGAAAGCCTCTTTCTAAGTATTAACAATAAAAAAGAAAAAGCGATAGTTCAGTTCAGACACATTGTTGGTTAATCACTAAAGTCATTCTGAAGATGACTGGGAAGTACAAGAACATTTTTCAACAATCTCTACTGTCTATGCATTCAAATACCCTGTTTTAGAAGATATACTGTGTTGAAACTGACTGATACTAGAATATATGACCACTGAGTCCCATGTCTAGTAAAAGTAATAAGCAGAAACTCACACATTCAAAGAATACAGAATTAGATGATCTTGACTTCCTCAGTGTAGTTTACTGAAATTACTGCAAAGCTTCCTTTGAGGACTTAACGTAGAGCACAAGCTTCATTCCTACCTGTGATAAATACCCACATTCAAGAAAGGAGATCATGAACCTCTGACTAAAATGAGAAGGTGCTATCTTGGGACCAGGCACAGAAGTCTGTGTGAATTTTCTGCTCTACTGGTTATTTGGGCAACTAGTGCTACAAAGCCAATTTATTGCTGAGGTTATCTGATCATGTCAGAAATGGGTATTGTAAAAATGACAAGTTCTGTCCTCATATTGTCAGAATAAGCTTACTTACACCTGGTTTGTGCTTCAGTCAGTTGTTTTTAATCCAGATGCTACTTTCAGCTAGTCATTGACAGAAGGAGATGTTCCTTTGTGCTTCTTATAAAATAAATATTGAGTTATCGCTGTCTTTCTGGCACTTAAGCCTGTGCTGCCTCAAAATACATCTAAGCACCAATAGACTGATGTTAAATACGATAAGAATAAATCTTGCAGGGCTCCATAGTTGAGGATGTGGATGGGGAAACTGTTGCAATAATCATACTTTGAGCTAAGGTAGAGAAAAAGCTATGATCTTATCCTTTTCTTGCTTTCCTGCAGCTTTAGAAGTGCGGCCAAAATATCTGGCAATCAATATTACCAAACACAAGGGAAGGTCCAACAGAATGAGAACCACAATGATTCACCACCAGTTCCTGCAACAGAAGGACTGATCTGACCTACATCCTTGTAAAACTTTAGGGATTTATACTTGATGCAATTACCCTTTGTGTACAGATTTCATACTGCATGAAGTCCCATGTAAAGTTCTTAAATTCTTGTATGAAATCTAGGAGAATCATTAGACATTAACAGAGTTATGGAACATTTAAAACATTTAGACTAATTATTCAGTCCACAGATTTGCAAAGTACATATGAGGTAGAACATGCATGCCTATTTGTTTTTTTGTGAAAATAAAATACATATCTGCATTTGAATGAAGTGTGAAATGTTTATCTCTGCATTTACATAAGCTAAATAGGGTTATTTCTAGCTCAGGTATAGTACTTGCATTCATTTTTGAAAGCATTCTGTACCATATGACACCCTTTATACTAAATATTACTCTATGAAAGAAATCCTGAATATTAACTTAAAATTATGGAAAATGAGAAAATCTATTATAATAATAATGATTATTTGTTTTCTTTGTATCTTAATACAGGATCAGATCATTAATCCGCAAGAGATACATATGAAAATTAGTTACTTTCAGCACATCTTGGATTTGCACCAGTAGATGGCACTGCGGGAATAATGATGGCTGTTCGGAGGACGGCGGGTGTTAAGTACCTCATATTCCACCACACAGGCTACAAAACAATTTTTGTCTCCCACTGGTTTCACCAGTTTAATCCTGTCATGCTATGAGTCAGATTTTCCAGGCATACTTACTACTGCCAGTGAAGGATATACTGAAACTGCTGACACCAAGTACTTAATGTAGTTTATGTTATAGAAATAGTAATCTTCTATATTAAATTACTTGCTCACAGAAGATACCTTCTCCTAGCAAGTTTTCTGTCATAATGTTTACCTACATATCATCAGCTCACATGTTTGCTACTTGGATGAGCTGTCTAACTGACACAGCGATCACTAGGGCTGCAAATAGTATTCACAACGAAATTCAAGTCAGCCCTTCATCTGCCAGAATACCAGTGAAACTAGCCCATTTTCTGAAGTGAGGGTCTTCTCCTGTCCGGGTATCACACTCATTTCCACAGCCCAGGAGCTCACCTAGAGAATGAAATGAGCTTTTCCTGGGCATCAGTCTTTGAAACTCATTCTGGGCTCCAAGAGGGAGGGAGGCAGGCAGGCAGGCTTCTTTCCACATCACATATCATCACCAGTAACAAAGTTCCTGAGGGCTAAATTATGCCCTTAGTGGTACCTATGCAATTGTTTTGCCTGCAAGGTTTTTGAACAGGTGTAGCTATTGGGATTTAGCGAGCAATTCTGCCAATGATGCTTGAGATGGAATAGTATCCAGCTGTCTCAAATAGTTACATTACTTCTGCAGGGCTAAGAGAAATACAAGAAAGGTAAGTGTTTATTTTTGTCACTAAATAAGTAGATATAAGTCTAAAAACACATGAGATTTGATCTATTCAGGAAAATGGTGTCAATGTTACCGTAATCCTTTTCTGCAAGAAAAATCGTTCTTCACTTTTTTTTTTTTTTTTTTTTTCTTCTGATAGCTGGACTTTACAATGTACTATATGTATCCTCTGATGGCCTCTGACATATTTTGACCGTCACATGTCTCTGAATGGAAGGTTTTCAAATTCAAAGACCGAAAATATATTACGTCTACTACCCGCTTGAAGGGTAGCCCAGATTGCTCAGAAGCCTGATGGGGAATTAATTACAAACAATTACGTATCAGAGGAATGAGAAGTTGAGGATCAGAGGTTTTCTGCAGTGAGTACTTGTACTGGAAAATAAATATTTTCCTTTACCACACAACAAATATTGGCTACAATGTACTGTGTCCAAGGCTGTACTGAAAGAAGGGGGTTTGTGGGCTGAAATCTGTTAATTTTAGAAGTAAACTAGCCACAGTATCTGTACTGGATTAGCAGTCTAAATAGCAGAATGAAGCCTAATTGGGCCCTACAGCACTTCTACTGATGGATGGCAGGACTAACGTGCCTTCATAGGCGGAGGTCAAAGATCTGTCTAAGCCCAAATGGTTCACTGGTTTAATTGGTTCAGGCATACCAGTTTTTCTAGCCAGCAAAATGCAAGTGTGTGATAAGGCCAGCATCATAATTGACTGCCTTTGGCTCCACAGAATAAGCAATCAGGCACCCTTTTATGGCTGGGTCAAATGGTGACAGATTTCAGGAAGAATTCAGAGGGATTTTCAATTGACAAGACTGTATCTGCAGAAGGATGCTGTAATGACTGTCACACAGCTGCTGTATTCCTCGTGGTATCACAGTCATAGCTGCAGTCCTGCAGTAACAGCTTTTTCCCACCTACTGTGGCCAAGTCACAGTATCGTTTGTTGATCCCTGATTTTGGGACCAGATTTACACCAGGCTCCATCTGATAATAGATCCCAGAAGAGCAATAAAACTGAGAAAGATTAGAAAGCAGCCAGCACCAGCCACTGTCTCAGTGCTGTGGTATATTTCATTTGCAACAGGAATGGTGGATTTTGTTCTGTTCTGCCACTAAAGATCCTTCCCATCTGAAAGATGGACTGTGAACTGGTGCATAAAAAGGAATTTACTTTTCTTTTGCCCTGGACAAGAAAGTGGGCCAAATAAAGAGGCATGATATGTTTTGGATTAAATGTAATTTCATAAATCTAACTTTATTTTGCTTGATAAAACCCCAAAAATTAAACTTTCATTGACAGAAAGTGACTTACATGAACATTTGGCTGTGTCTCCTTAGTTGTTTTAGAAACTTTTTATCTACTACACTACACAGTGTTTTATTATCTACTCAAAAATTAATTACGAGAGTTTTTCTAGTGTTCATTGAATGGATTTGGAACACATTGAAATTTCTGAATAAAACATACATAGAAAAACTACAAATTAGGAGACAGTATTTCAAAAGCAACAACAGTAACTTTCACTTTTTATGCTGTATATCTGTAAAATATTCTCATAAAATGTTACTTTCTTTGTGATTTTTCACCAATAATTAAAGACAGGTTCTTTTCTTTTCTTTGCAATTAGGTCTACAATTTCCTCACATATAATTTCTTTACTATACATAGTATTTAAAACCACATAGAACACAGTTTCTGTAGCTTGGTACAAGCTGTATGTTAGGAATGCAGTCATGCTCCTGGTGATCACTCAGCAGTGATATATTGGCAATGCTGCAAAACATCTGGTATCGCTCCTCCAGCTTAAGGACCCAAACCCCCAAAACACTCAGGTATACCTTATTTCAAAGGGTATCAACAGCTTTAGAACTGGTATTTCCATCTCTTGAATTAATTTAGTTCTCCTTACCTTTCTTTTTGAAAAGGTATTCACAGCTGAACTAAAGAATCATCAAGCTAGAGCTAAAGCAAGTTTTATTCGCAGCAAAGGAAAGAAACCCACAGCATTTTGAATTTCCTTACTAGATAATTTTTGGACTCAGTCATTGAGGATCCTTGTCTACTTGAAACATGACTTCATGGTGTTGAATCATATCCAAGGTTTATCTAGCTCAGTATCCATAGCGATCGCCCAGTCCTTATGCATTCCTAACATTTTTGTTTTTCTAACTGCAGCTATGCATCAAACTACACATCAAGTATCTTCTAACATTTGAATTTTTACAGTAGTGGTTAGATATTTTTCTAAGTCATCTTGTTGATCTAATAATTAATTTTGAATCTTGCTGAGCATTTGTGCAGGTTTTTTTCCCCCTTCCATCAAGGGCAGTTTCCATCTATAAATATTCAAAGATGAAACTCTTGGGGTTTTTACTGTTGTTATATTTCCCTTCTTCTTGGCTTCTCTAGGCCCCTGTGAAGAAGCTAACACTACAGCATGGGCTTGACTATCCTAAGCATCTTTGTGGCATCTGCAAAAGTTGCTTCTCACTACTCATCCCCTTTCCAGATCATTAAGCATCATGACACCTACTCTTGAGCCTTGAGGCCCCCACTATTAACCTTTTGCTAGGATTGAAAATTGGCCATTTAATCCCACTCTTTACTTTCTGTCTCCAAGCTAGGTTTTGATCCATGTTATAAATCTGGGCTATGACACATCCCAGTGAAGTCAATGGAGGTACTATAAAGTTTAAAGTTAGGTATGTGCTCAAGCTTTCTGTTGAACTTCAGCAAACAGAAAAAGTCCTAACTTCTAAACAATAAAAATAGTCTCAGGTTTTGGGAAGAAATATTTCTGAAGTAGAGTTTCCAAAGCAGTCTGAAAAACTTTTTTGGGTATCTTCAGTTTTTGCATGATACAACTGTCTGTGGCAGTAAACTGTACTGCTTCTAGGTGTTAATATTCTGATAGTGAGAGAATCATTGCTTTCATAATAAAAAGAATTTTCTAAAGATTCACTTATATAAAATGAAGGCTTACTGTTTATATTACTTGAGGAAAGGAAAAAAAGAAAATGTGCTCAAGTTTTGATAGTTTATATGGCAATTTCAGTATTTCAAAGTCAAATGGCTTGTGGATATCTTCAAACTCAACAGGTACCCTATCCCAAAATTCTTCTCCTAAACTACTCTGCCTCCACCCTTACCCCTCATTTTCCCCATAATAACTCCATAGACACCTTCCATATTCCTGCAGAAAGTAGTATTCTTCCTTTGTGCATTTCTTATGTTAGCAAAACATTTTTGAGTTGTTTGTATTTTATGAGACTTGAAAACAAGTTTTATAGGGATTTTTTTATTAAAGAACTTTTTTTTTTTTTTTCCTGGAAAAGTAAGTACATCGGTGATGGCATAATATTTGTGAACTGTAGAGCCAGTCTTGTACCAAGGAAGGTCCTTCATCCCGGTACATTAACAGGACTGACTGTTAAATAGCCGTACCATGGTGGCTCTGAACCTCTCTGTTAGAGTCCAGTTACAGTGAATCAGTGGATGTGTCTAAATTTTCAGTACCAGTACACAAACAGAGGCATTGTCTCTGTCTCCTGTTCAATTTCTTTGTGCAAAATTTGTGTTGTTTCCTTTTCTAACACTATTTTCATTGTTTTCCGGAGAACAGTATTTGTTTTCTCTTTCCTTTCTGTTTTCCCTTTGCTTCCCCATATCTAAGCACCTCCATTTCCTACAGCCTGACAACTTACACAACTCAGTACAATAATGTCTTTCTGCATAAAAAAGTTGGATAAGATCTTATTATAGCTAAGTTGCTGTATTTCATATATGTCTTTTGACTAAATTTTATGTTCTGATAACCCAGAAGAACAAGCGTTCTTCACTCATGGCACTTATCTTTTGGAAACGAGCAAAGTGTAACAGCTTCAGTAAATTTTACAAATCTGGTAGCTTGAAGGATAACCTCAGCTCTCCTAGAATTATTAACTCAGTTTGACATTTGGTAAACCGGAGAAGTCCCTCCTCTTATACATTATACTTTCACTATACTTTTTTCACTGTACTTAATAAGATCATATATTTAGAGACTGGATTTAAGATTGTATATTTTTGTCCACAGAAGAGGTACCAGTGAAGGAGTTTGCATAGGACCAATAAATTACAATGATTTTAGGCTTATTATTGACAGCAGACACCAAACCATTGGAAGTGCTAGGACAGCTCATGAGAAGGATCTTATAGGTGTAGCTTTCTAAGGCACCAAACAAGTCTTATGTTATGTTCTCCTGGATAAACTTCTGCTGTATGGATTTTTCATCAGTCCAAGAAAAAAACAAAACAAAACAAAACAATTTCAAGCCCCAGAGGCTTAACAATTGGGGGCTGAAGCAAAGAAACTGTTGATCTTTATGATAACTATGCCCAGAAACTCTTGGCAAATACAGGGTGGGTTCTAGAAGCAAACTTATGCGACTTAAGGAAGGCAGAGGCCACAAGGACAAGCAGTCATGGATGTGATTTGACTCAGTTGTATTTCTGTAATTCAAGAGGAGTGCTTATCTAATTGTGCTTGAAGGAAAGCATAAGGTGAAACTGGATAGGGCTGATTGTTTTAAAGGCCCTTTGCCTGCTGTTTTGTTCCAATTGCTGAACAAACAAGCAAACAAACCCTCAAACAACTTTGTTTTAGTAGCTGCTGATCAGCACTGTGGCACTGGGATTTGAGGATGTGAGTATTAGAGGCAGTCAAGGGGGCAAGGATTTACATGGATGGGAAAAAAAGAAAAAAAAAAACCCTGTATCTGTTTTGAGACATGGACACAGTGTTTGAGAGGCACCCTCTCATTCAGAGAGACTGTTAAAGCTGGGGGACTGCTAATGCCAGAGAGGGACTGTGTCACCCACTGCATGCCCAAATTCTTATAATATTTCCCCCTTTTGAACATTGCTGGGCATGGGATACTAGGTGAAACACCTCAGTATGACTAGATGTGGCGGTGCTTTATGCTCAGTTTGAGTGAAGAGGATTTAAGTTATATCCAAAGACAAAGACACCTAACATCTCAGGAATGTAGTCAGAAATACTGAAAAAACAAAAGGGCAGCTAGCTCTGTAACAGTGGTAAAAAGGCAAAATACTGTTTTGACATTTTCTGTTGAGGCATGCTGGTACATACGTTTCTACTCCACAACACGCTGTTTCTGCTGTTTGTGTTATAAAGCTGAAACTGCCTCATCAACCATAGCCGTTCCCTTAACAACCTTATAATTCCATATTTCACACATATTTTTTCTGTGTGCTCTGCATTATATTTTAGTAAAGCCTCATCTCTCTGGCCCATTGTTCCTCAAAATAGAAATGGGAGAAGGATAGTATAATCTAGTGTTAATGCCAGTTCAAGAAAAAGTCATACTATTGGAGAGTGGAAATAAAAACCTGCCCATTTTCCTCCTCATCAGTGAGCCAGTTCTTCAAAAAGATATCTAGAGCAGAATATCTAGCAGTATCGTGAAGCTAACCACAGGGAGATTAAAAAATGTATCTGTATCACATCTCCAGCCGTGTGCATTCAGAATCTGCATCCTACTCATAATTTATAAACTACTTTTTACTTTTATCCTTTTCATCTAGAGCTGGTGTACTTTAAAGCTGATGGTGGAGAAAAAGTGTATTACTGAAATTCCTAAAAATGGAAACATAAGTAAATGTAGATTCAACTGAAGTTTTTCTCAAAGTCAACACCTTCTTTTAGATTACTCAAATAAATGTGAAAAAAAACTGCTTTCCATGTAAAGGAGTGAGGCATCCATTTTAACTTAGCTGGACAACTTCCTCTATGTTCAAAGCTTTTTATTCACAGAAAAGCTGTAGTAAATTGAGAAGATGATGGTATGTCCTTCTGCAGAAGGAGCAGCACTGACCAAAATGATGAATAATGAACAAGGAAAGACAAAACAACTGTTGTGGTTTGACCCTGA
>VZTL01032645.1:0-10999 GCA_013400535.1 Scopus umbretta
AAAAATCATAACTGGGGAAAACTGAGCTTCTAAATTCATAAGAATAGGATTAACTTTTCTTCATAAAAACACAGGTTTTAAGCAGACATCAACCTAGCCTTTGAATGTGTGAGTCCAACACAATGTCACCAGTATGACTGGAAGTACAGCCATGGCTGGTGACACGCTGGTGTACTGAAGTGTTAATGTCTCAACACGCGAGTTAAGCAAATGATTGCTGTCATGCACAATGCATGTGTCTTATAAATTAGATGGATGAAAATCAAAATCCCTTATTACAGTAAGCACAAAATTACAGGGATAAATTTAGAAACTATTTTCGGATTTTCAGTATTCCTGCAGCATTAATCCCTCTTTGTGCTTCTCCTATTATTACCATATTAATTTAATAAGCCTATAGCCAGAAGAACTGTCACAAACAGCATTCCCTGGTAACTAATACAAATAATTCTTTCAATTCTGAGATTAGTCAATATATGGCCTAATTCTTCTAGCTGTATTTTCTTCTATGGGTAGAAAATGCACAGAATTTCAATGGCCATTTCAGAATCCTTTTTATAAATTGAACACTAGAGATCATATTTTCCAAACCTGCCCAGCCTGTCTCTTCTAATTAATGATGTGGTACACTAAAATAGATGGCTGCGTATTTTGCAAAGTGTTGCTTGAAGTTTGACTTGTATGACTGCCATTGGCTTTCACAGCTGTTGCCATGAAAACTCCAAATCATTATTAAAAAAATAGATGTCTGTACAACAGAATAAAAGCAGAAGTTGCAAAGAACATGCTGAGAAATGAATATGCCTAAGTAAGCATGTCATCACTGCTATACACCAAAGATTGCTCCTTCAACCTGAGCTCCATCCAAGAAGAGCAATGGCAATGACGAGTTCTTCATCTAATCCTCAGCCTTGAGCTCAGCAGCAGAATTAGCACCAGCACCTTTTGAATCTCTTTACCAGAATGGAGAGCAATGAGTCATTTCACAGGAGAAGTCAAAAACTGATCAGCTGAGAACAGCTTTTGATCACAGTCCCTTCTGTGGCCCTGCCCTGGCCATGATCCACCGGCTCGCCTCGTGTCCCCTGTGAGAAGGCCAGTGGCCCACAGAAGCTGGCAGCTTCCACAAGAGTAACATGCGACTGCAGATTCTTTTGCTGGTGGATCTATTCGTAAATGAGTTCTCTTTAAAACTATCCAGCTGCAGAAACTTGGCAAGGGGGCTGCTCCACAACACAAGCACTAACTCAGTTGTCACTCTGGATACAGGGCTTTTACACAGTCTGACATTTCCACTGATGGATGATGTACCCAAACACGGTGTCTATGTAATAAATGCATATGAGTGAGTAAGCACATTTCATTCCCAAACAAAAATCATACCTAGGAGAACAAGAAATCAGCAAACACATTAGGGAAGTGAAAGGTCATGGAAGGGAGCTTTTCTCATTAACCCTTCAACTACTGCGAAGCTGAAAAGCGTAGTCACTTAGCCAATGTATGGAGGGCTAAAGGTCTCCGTTGCCTTCTTCCTTCCCATCCATACCATCAACTAACTACACTGTACACAGGGGTTTCTGATATTGCAATACGTTTAATGTCTCAGCGTAGGCAAGAATCACTGAGATCATACCCACAGTAGTCAAGATCTGAAATATTCTGACCTGTTGGTTATAGCTTTAGCTTCTGCCACTGAGCCACAGTATACAGCAGAGGTGTAGCAGCCTTACACCTCCGTTAGTATATGCACGATTTAATTCAGCTGGTGTCTTATGTAAATGACCCACAAAGGACGAGCATGTGCTCTGCTGGGTGAAACCTTGCCCGTTGCATGCACTACATGACCAGCAGCCCTGGCATGCCTGCTGATTCCTCCAGATCCCTCAGGCTTTGTTCCACCAACGCAGCACATCTACCTGTGTGCAATCTGCTAAGATGCTGTTTGGACACTATTGCTAGGGAATCCTGATGTCCTTTTTAGCTTGGCTTACAAGTCAAAGCTTCACATACAGCCAGTGCCTCTCTCTTTTCAGATCCAAATGTCCTCAGGGCCTCAGTATGGTGAGTTATCTCTGTTTCTGAAAAAANATTTTTGAACAGCAGGCAGGAGCTCCGTGTTTCTTGTTCTGTTTAGTAAATCCAATAACCAAACCTGGCCCACTTCTGGGTGGTCCTCGCGAAATACCAGAAAACCATGCCAAGGCCATGTGATATAATAATCATAAGAAATACAGGGATTGTTTTGACAGATACCTCAAAATCAGTTTTTCAAGAAATGGGATGTTTCAACCAAAGTGTCCATTCCATTTGGGTTTTTTTTCCCCCTATTCCTTTTACTTATTCAGTGCCTTTGTTCTTCATTCTGGTAAGCCAGAATTACCAGCCTGGAAAATGAAGATCACTGATGCATGATGCTTGACTTGGTCTTAGGCTGGGAGACGTTACATTACACAAAATGCCTTCCAGGTTGAAGAATTCAGATCCGAATTGCTAGGCAGACTGACTGCTTTCATGACCAAGAAAAAGAAAGAGAGATGCAAAAAGCCAGCCATTAAAGCCCAAACGTAAGCATGGTTTCCTTTTATTTTCCTGAATACTTTGTGGGTACAGTTAGTGCTCAAGGACTAATCTCAGTGCACAGGGCCAGCTGAGCCTTGCCAGGCGGTGCGCCTGCCCACACCCCCGCAGCTCTGCCAGCGGACTTCGCTGGCAGCAGCAGCCGCTGCCGTCCCACCACGGGCCCCTGCACTCGCAGTTTGCCAGCGCACTTCAGCCACGACTTCCAGGGCCTGCGGTCCGGCTCTGGCCCTCCTCACCGGCATCTGCCCCAGCTTCACGAGCATCCGTGCCTTCCTGCCTCTAGACCTGTTCTTGGAATGTATCAGCCCCCAGGGCGGAGATGGGTGGCGTGAGATGGGCTAAGGCAAAGGAAATAATCCGAGTCCCTTCTGACCTGAGCAGATGTGGAACCAGGAGCAGAGGCTGCTCACAAATTTACTCTGCTGTCTGGTCCCTTGCAGAAGCAGGGGTACAGTGGATCATCAGCCAGTCCCTCGCCCTGCGCATTAGGGATATCCCTAAATGTGCTTAGGGGATGTTTCAGAGGGAAAATAAACATTATATTTCATCACTAATGCACTCTTTCCCTGCTACCAACTACTAATGATGTTACACTTAACTAACATTTTTTCATTCACAGCTTTTTACAACTGCATTGTATATATGCACAGCCATTTCTGGAGAGGCTAGGAACCCAAGTCTCTTCAGATCGAGAGGACAGGCTGGCCAGAGACACTGTAGTAAATTCCTGTTCTCATAGCAACCAAATTAATAACTATTTGGAGCAGAAAGGCTCTTCCTTCTTGAGGGCCTGATCCAAATCACATTACGTCAGATAAACTTTTTTCTTTTCTTCAGTTGCCTGTGCAACAGTGCCTAATAGGGCATCTATGCTCTTATTTGCCACTGCTCTGATTTAATTAATTGCCGCAGGATTAAAAATACTTGTTTAAATCATTCTTGTCTCTTTTCATAAACACAGGCCCTAATGCAAGTATCATAATGTTACACAGCAAACATAGCCAAAAATGTGAAAAAGGAGAATTTCATGATCAGAGGTTGGCTGATACAGAAACATAGCACAGCAACATGACCAAAGCAGAACAGTGTGATTGATTTTTCTCTTCCTTCACTCCCAGCTGCTGCAATTCATGTGAAATCTGTCTCAAGACAATGGGATCCCATGAAGAGAGCAGCTGGTGCTGGGAAGAAGCAGTCAGCATTAAAGGCAATACACATCCTCACTCTCCTCCTGGCATGGATATGCATCTGGATAGACAGTCATTGCACTCCTGGATGCCCTCTCATTACCTCATGATCTGGGAACCCAGCCGCTAAGCTGCACTTACAGAGATGCTCAGGGTTAAACAGGCACACCTCAACCCTCCCAAACCTTCATCCCACTGCCGCCTGGCACTTCACAGTCCTGCTAGCTGTCCTTTGCCACGTTACTTTCTCACAGAGCTGCCTCTGCTCTCCCAGCATGTAAATAATGTAAAAAAGACTGTTCTCTTTGTATTCAATTAGTGAGGGAAAATGGTTTTGTGGTTAATGGACCAGGTGGGGACTCCGGAGATGTGACTTGAGTTCCCAGCGCTGCCACGCGCTTCCTGTGCAACCTTAGCTTCCCACACAGCCTTGCCGCATTCACCAAGCCAAAAGGAGAGTAACGGAGCAAGTGTGATTTCCAACAGCAAGCCCAGGGTGCCAAACCCACCAGGCATCAAAAGACCTGGAACCAGCGACACCGAAACACTGCTGCCCACACACGGCTCTGTGCAACGGGGATCACAGCCTGAGCGGAGCACGGTGCCGCGCCATCCCTTCTTCTCTTCAGCAGGAAAACTCCACCACAGTATTTCTAACTGCAGTGACTTAGTGTCTGTTCCCCTGCACTGCATCAGACTGAGCCAGCCGGGGTGCAGGGAAGCTGAGGACAAGCTGTGATGAAGGGGGCATCACCACAAAGACAGAGAAAGGTTTGTATAACTGCACAGGCAAAAGGTCAAATCCTTTATTAAAAAAATCTGTAAACAATTAAAGTAGCCACGAATATGGGAGGTATGAGTGCAGCTATTAATATTTAGGGGAGTGGAGGAAGGAAGACAGAGAGATGAAAGCTGAACACCTTTTTGAACCTCAGCCAAAGCTTTATCAGCCTTATAACTAGGAGAACATATCCTGCTCAGCGAGACACGTATTCACCCTGTTTCATTACATTCTGTTCTGTCCTCAGTCATGATGGATCCTGCTGAGACTCGTGTTTAACAGCTCCTTCCTGGAGTGGCTTGAGCACAACAAGAAAAAAAATATTGTGAAAGTCACACTCCACTGAAATTGCATCCTAAAGGGACCTGGCGAGTGCAGTAATTACCAGAATGGCTATGAACACCAGGGCCACACTTGGCTCAGAGACTGCTGTACATGTTAAAATTAAAAAGGACTTTAAGCAGATGCAAGAAAAGTGGAAATTAGGGACCAAAGTGTGGGCACAAGAGCGATTCATCATTCCTGATAAGGAGCCATTAGGCTGGATTTTGATGGAGCAGAACCCGGGGAAGCTGGCCTTTCTAAGCTTACAAATGCAGTGTAATCCCCAACTGTTTTCAGATAATGGAAAACTGCATTAACCTTGTAATGCTTCCCTGGTGACTCTATCACATTCACCCTCTTACAAGCCTCTCTGCTACTTTTTTTACACCCTCTGATTTCTCCAGATTCTGATTTCCGTCCTCTAGGGCCAATGCAGAATGCCTTGGTACACAAGATCAGGATGCGGCCCCTTGTTATTTCAGCCAGAAAAAGATTTCTGGCTTGTTTTAGCCATCAGGATAGCCTTGACATGCTTTGACTTGCCTGCACCAAAAATGTAAACAGCAGCGCTAAGTACAACAATTAACATTGTGTCTCTGCAGATGTTTGTTTCCCTTGAAGGAGCTTGGAATTTGAGTGGGGAAAAGCAGGGTAGGCAGCGAACAGAGGCTAATGCAGTCTGGGGCAAACTTCCCAACTGCAGTTTTATAAACAGCTCAAGCTGCTCCCCTTTCTACCAGTGATGTCACCCCTAACCTTATAGCGGGCTGCGGCATTGCGATCCATCATTTGCCAGCTGCTATTCCTTCCCCACCATACAGCAGGAGGCACATGGTGTGTGAAGGCGGCTGGAGTCTTGGAGCATTTCAGCTTCATGTGAATGAAAGCCAATAAGCTTCAGATTCCCTAGATTTTTCATACGAATTATCTCACCCAAGTCTGTAGATAATGCTGTCTAACAGTTGTAGGTTATAATTTCCAAACAGCAAGATAACCTTCATCATCAAGCAAAGGCAAAAATGCCATTAGCAGATAGAGAGGCGATTTAACTCAACCTAGCCATTTGCTCACAAGTCTGAATTTATGTCATCAGCTGTGATGAAATGAGTGTTTTCTTAGATAGATATGGATGACTAACACAGTACAGAACTCGGCAGTCTTCAAAGGACTCTGATTTTTAAATTCTCTGGCTAAAGTCAAACATTTGTCTTTCTTATCACTTTCACTCAAAGGATGTGTTTTTGCAATATTACATCAGGTTCATTCGCCAACAGAAGAGGCCAAAAGGTGACGTCCAAGAGATGAACGCTGCCTTCACTTACATGACAGTAACCCATCAGCCGCACTGGAATTACTCTGGGTTTCCAGGGAAGGACTTGACAGAAGGACCATAACACCCTGCTAGAGCATTTCTTATATCACCATTGCAAGAGCTCCGTAAATCCAGCACTTTCCAGCTGAGACATTTCAGATGAGAGCTCAAAGTTGAGGCGATCAAACAACTAGCAAAGAGGTGACCGAACAATGAATAACAGTAGGACACTCGCCTGCCTTCCTCTGTCCAAAAAATGTGTTAAGTTAGAGTAATATTAAATGCAGAGTTATTCTGTGTCTAAACCTATTTTGTCTGCAATTATGCCCCTTAGCAGCATGAGAGCTGGGAACAGGACATATTCTTTAACAGGTCACCTGTATTTTCTTGTTCTCTTCTCACATGACAGCACCTTGGATGCTCTTGGATCCTCCTTTAAACTGTTTCTGAGCCAATCCTGTATGATTCCTTGCGGTGCTGCTCTCATCCCTCAACAGGCCATGAAAATTAAAGCAAATTTCATTTGCTTTGGAAGCAGATGCCCTGTGAAAAAAGCCTCTGTCTGTTTAGCAGCATGGCAGATTCTTTCCTCCTGCAGTCAAAAGGTTTTAAGTTTAATGAGGTCACATAGTCGGAAATGGGCCAATTGAATACTCACCAAAGAACCTCTGCATAAGTCTGATGTGATTCCGCAGGACAGAGAAGTGCCTTCAGCATCAGGTAGAATATTAGAGGATCTCTAATTATTCAAATACAGTGAAGTGGTTTCGCTGTAGTACCTTGTTGTTATTATTATATACAGCAAATGTTGCTACCTCAGTTTTACTTTTGTGCAGCCTCCCATGGGGCTCACAGCAAAAGCAAATGAAGTGAGAGAAGAATGATCATGGGCACCAGACTCCTTCAGGCGTAGGAAAGGCTGAAGGGACTGACTGTTTTATGCAATACATGACTACAAATCCTGAGCTGGTCGCTTGCCACTTTTCTACCAAGATAAACAAAACATGCCCCTACTCAGTGCATGCAATTTTCCACAATGCCATGAACTCTGCAGGTGACAGCCTGGGCAATGGAACAGAGCCAGCTCCCTGCACACACGCTGATTGGATTTCAATACGCAATTGTGACAGGTGCGGATATTTTTCAAAGCTATCTGTGTACTGGAGGATTTAAAATGTTTCTTACCTGAGGCTACCTGCCAATAACTACTACTATTCTTTGCAGCTGCAAACACCTTCAAAATGAAGGCAAAGTTCCAACTGAGCCTGATGTTCAAACTCCAGCTCCAGCTTTAAGGTGTGTGTGTGAAGAATTCAATCAACCTACTCGTGCATCTTGTTGAACAAAGATGAGTTGTTTTTCATGCCCATAGCTTCTGGACAGTTGTGTCAAGCTTTTTGCTATACCTAGCCAAAGACTTGCCTAAGCCCCGATGCATCACTAGGTTAGTGAGGTTAAGTCATGCCAGTGTCTCCACAGTGACATTAAAGAGAGCAACGCTCTTTGCATCACAAGCAGCCACCTTCATGGCTTGAGACAGATGGGTCAGCTGGGAATACCTAGGCAAGGATGACCAGAAGGTTTCTGCACAGAAGCAGCTAAAGAAAAGCACCTTAGCATGGTGCATTTAGCCATTACTAACATTTATCAAGTGCATCATTTGAAACAAAAATAAAAGTAGCAGTAATTCCAGTCTCTGCACTCCAGGTCTTCAAAGAGCTTCCAAAGGCAGCTTGAATTCTTCACCCTCTTGCTAGCATTCTCAGAGTGACATTAGAAGCCACTTCTGGCACTAGCTGTTATCACATCCCAGTAACTGCAGCCCCCAGCTAGCCACATGTTGGCAGCAGCAGAGGAACGCAGCTGTAACACTATCTGACACACACCAGGAGAGTTTGTGCAGCCCTGCTCTCAACTCCACTACGCAGTAGATATCAGCCCTACACACTAACTATAGACTTGCCGAAACATTATCATACATGAAGGACTAATTAGGTGTGCTGGGCCATTAGCCATCTCTGAACATTGACTGATGAAAAACACAATTAATGGCAGCTTTCATAAACAGACTCCAGAATGGAGAATTAAATTAAAAGGAAAACAGCTGTTGCTAATGGAAATAAGGACCATTTCTTGATTAAAATATCTGCCTGTCTTTCTGTGGGAGTTTTTCCAGAATGGTGGGATGGAAGAGTGTAACGAGATCTGGGAGCAGAGAATCTGCAAAGCTTCCTGCTGAAGAAAACACAACTTCTCTGGCTGATGAGTCACAATGTTTTCCTTTTGCAGATTGGAGTAGGGGAAAGAGCTATACAATCACCTTGTTCATCTCGCTGCCAGTCTGAGTGGATTTATAAACCTTGGAGATCAACCCTGACACAAAAGAATCCAGTTCAGCTTTAACATAAGATAATATTTCATGTTATATGAACCCACAGATATAGGAGGGTCTAGATCTCAAAAGCTACTTGCTAAGGTCCTATGTACTAGTAGAGAGCTCTGACTCCAGAAGGCAACATCTCCACAAATCTCACTTAAGCACGTATATTGATTCTGACACCAAACTGCAGCAATGAATGCACAGCTGAGAACATCTATCAGAGGGAGACTTCCATCCAGAGAGAGCCACTGAGGACTCAGTAAAAGTTTTCTGACATAAATGAAAGGGTGTGAAGGACAGAAAATGTCAGAATCAAGATTTTTTCAGGTCATGAGGCCTTTTCTTCATGCTGTGATGACTCTGATCCTCTGTAGGATGAACCTACAGTACGGAAGAGTTAACATCCAGAGTTTCATAGAGACTGAGCAACACAGTCATATGCCTCCTATCATCTTCTGTGTGACAGAAGTCATACACCTGTAGGGTGAAAGTCTTCTGAGTCCCTGAAGTCATTTACTTTTACATTTACTTAATTTAGCACAAAAATTTTCAATGTGCTTCTAAGTGCCATTGGGCCCTGTGTATCAGTAGACCTGTCCTCACAGTTTTACCCTGTGTGTTTCAGTGCGTCCTCTACAAGGCTCACAGACACTTTAGTCTGTCTTCATATAAAGTCTTGAATCATGGGTTTGATTCTCTGGGAGGGCCCTGAGCACTGCATGTTACAGATTAATACTAGTACTTAACTGTTGAGCAGCTCTTTGTAGATTTGTACCCTGTTCTGCACCTGGGGCAGGAGACCCTCTGCTCTGCTGCACCGACTACATCAGTCTTGCTCTGCCTTGTTCAGAATGATAGATCTTTTTCATCACTGATGCCTGAGACCTAAGCCCTGGAAATCCTATGCCCCATGAAGCCTGATGACAAGGAAATACATGTTCCATACCACCTGTGCCTTGAGGAATGAAGGCATGTGAAAGGCTGCGTTCAGGCTGCGTTATCAGATTCAAAGTGGAAACTAAAGAGAGCAAGGTCTGAAAGATGAGCCAGTCAGGAATGCCTGTTGCTTTCACCTTTGATCCACGTGGTGCTTTGATGTGGTATTTCAGTCCTTCAGACAAGGTAACTTATCCTAGTCTGCAGCTCATGGTACCTCCGATGGATATAAATGAGGCAGCAAGCCATGCTCTTTGGCTCTCACTGAGGCACTGCAGTTAGCGGCAGAATTCAGTCCCAGCTCCCTTCTCATTCCCATTTTTTTTCTCTGCCTGCACAGTCTAAAAGGAAATTCTCTCAAATAAATACAAAAGCACTTGATGTTCATCTAATGGCATTTCAGGGAAAGGAAGCATGAAACCACACAAGTTATTCATCTCCATAAAATGGTTTTATCAGGGGCCCAGAACACAATTCCTAAGCCTGAGGAGGTCTGATCTTCCTTGTGAGATGTAAATGCATGACATTATGTGCAGAATGGGTGCTGCTTAAGAACTCAGATAGATACAGAGCGGGCATGTGGGAATGATCAGCATAAAATATTTCCTTTTAATGATGTGCACACTTCTGCTCCTTTGAGGGAGAACAGTATGTGCACTGAATACTGCAGCACATTCTTCTAGTCATATGGAGGTCTTGATCGGCTGGTGAGGGCTCAGACTCGAGATGTTATTTGTATCACTGACTCAGTCAAAGGTTTGCCTCTCCATCACTCACGATCACTCAGCCTCCCTGTGCCAGGGTTTTCCCATCTGCAAAATGGAAACAAAGTTCATGTCCATGCATTCACCATTTGGGCAATGAACTGAGCTGGAAAACCTGGCTCTGAACTCCCTGGGGTTTGCTCCTCTCTGCAGTCAACAGCAGCATGGAGTTTATTTTTTTCCCATAAGATTATCTCTGCTTCTTCCCTCCATCTCACAATAGCACCAACATGAGCCTGAACCCCCAAAGCCAGGGTGACTGAATCATGTTCAAAGGAGCCCAAAAGTGCTTTCTTGCCGGGGGCGTGGGTACACAGCAGAGGGGTCCCGCTGGGTGGGAAAGGATATGTCAGGCTCAGCTGCGGTGGTCTGAGGTGGTGGCACCAGAGCTGATCGCTGCTCCTCTGCTAGAAGCTGCCGTCACAGCCCGGCAGCTATCGCAGAAATCACAGCTCACAGCCACTGCAGTTCACAGTTCATTGCCATAAATTAAATCACCAGCGTAAGGTAATACAGCAGACTGGGAATTGCAGAGGCCGAGGACCTGGCAGACATTTGTGCCTCTCTCCCCTTCCATTATGAAAACAGAGGCTTATACCTTCGCCGCCCCGGGAAGATTTGGCACAGTTTGTCTGTCGGAGTCCCAAGCAGCTCGCTGGAGGGCACGCAGGAAACATGTGTCGGCACAGATTGTCGTGCAGGGTGTTGGACTTGCATCTCCAGAGGCCCAGGCAA